>JAJMLN010000038.1:0-23979 GCA_030569675.1 Wickerhamomyces ulmi
GGCCGGGTAACGTCCCAAATCAGTACCTTTTTTTTTTTTTTTTTTTTTTTCTTTGTGATTTTTGAAATTTGTTCGATTTGAAAAATTTGCCATTTTACTCCTTTCAACAACAATAAAAACAACAACAATAACCATCAATTCTGTTATCAATTATCAATTGTTTGATTGTTTAATATAACCCACCATGTCTCAAGTCAATCCAGTCAAGCCAGTCACCCCTGCCACCACTAAGAAATCTATCGGTCTTCCTCTTTTAACCTGGGAAGATCCAGTTAAAACCGGTAAAATCTTTGGTGCAACCGTTGTTGCTTTGATTGTTTTAAAATCTGTCAACTTGCTAAGTTTATTCTTCCGTTTAGGTGCTTATTCTTTAATTGCCTCTGCTGCTGCTGAATACTCTGGTAAACTAATCACCGGTACTGGTTTCATCACCCGTGTTAGACCAGCTTACTCCACCGTGTTCTCTTCTGGTGCTTCTAAATATTTACAAGCTTTAGCTTCTGATTTACCAAGTTTAGAAACCGAAGTTCAAAAATTATTATACTCTTTTAACGTTGAAAACACTTTGAAAGCTGCTGGTTTATTCTACATCTTATTCAAAATCACCTCTTGGGTTTCTTTATACAGTTTGATCTTTACTTCAGTTGTTTTAGCCTTCACCGTTCCAGCTGTCTATGAAAAATACCAAGATGAAATCAATGCTGCTGTTTCTCAATATTCAAAAGTCGCCGTTGCTAAAGCTGGTGAATTCTCTAAAGTTGCTCAAGAAAAAGCTGCTCCATACATCAAACAAGCTGATTCAAAATTAGGTCCAGTTTCTAAATTCATTAAACAAAAATACCAAATCCGTACTGCTTCAACCACTGTTGGTGAATCAGCTCCAGCTTCTACTTTTGCTCAACCATCATCTGCTAAAACTTCTTCTGCTCCAGCTTCTACTCCAGCTTCTTCCGGTGCTGCTTCAATTCCAGTCCCAGTTCAAACTTCCACTGCTACCACCTCTGGTGCTAACATCAGACCAGAAGCTACTGGTGTTCCAACTTCTCAATTCCCAAAAGTTCCAGAAACTACTCCATTAGCTACTCAAGTTAAACAAACCGTTGCTGATTCTAACGTTAATGTTGATGTTGAAGATTTGAAAAATGATTTGTTGAAAAACAAAGCTGCTGCTGCCAACACTTTCTAAACAAATTTGAGGTTTCCTGATATTGTATGAAATTTTGATATTGTGAAATTTGTAGGAACTTATTTGGATGACATGAAAAGTGTTTGTGTTTTATTCTATTTACCTTTACCCTTGATCCTTTACCCTTTATCTATCTTTTTTTACTTCCCTTTTTTTGATTGCATGTTGGTTTTGTTATAAAAAGCTTTTCAAGTCTACAAATTCAAATTCTTCCTCTTATTATCTTTATTATACTGTGATGAGACTCTTCTCACCATAACTATTTTAAGAACAGTTCAATATTTTATCATGGATCTTGGTGTTTTGTACTATCCATGGCGTCTTTTATTTTTTATATTGCCTTTTTCATTCATTTTCTTTTTTGTTTGATCAGGCTGTGTTTTTTGTATGTAATTTCCTGGGGATATTCATATACATTTTGATATTTATATTGTTTGTCTTATTAAGTGTAGATGATCTGTATGTTATATAATGACTACAATTTATAATTTTGTGGGGAAAGTTTGGTATTAGAATATACAAAAACTATTTATGATCAATTACTTTATTCATCAGTCAAATAATAGTTGAAACACCATTAAAAATAAACCACAGATTTGAGGTTAGATATAAACAATAAAAGGGATTAATTACCAATTATAATAACAAGACGTTAACATATCAAGCTAGAAAAACAGCTTAATATTTAACACCTGAACTGACTTCCAATTGTTCAATAACAGGATTGAAGACATTTTCATTCAAATCATCTTGAGTGTAACTCAATTGTTTTTCAGTCCATAAGTTTGGTTCAGCAACATAATCTTTAACACCAACGTTACATAAACCACCTTGAGCTTCTAAATCTTTAATTCTTGGTAATTCCAAAGTTTTATAAACATCTTCAATTGCATCAATTAAAATATCACTTAAATCATTGGTATGACCTGGAGTTGGAGTGATTCTTAATCTTTCTTCACCTCTTCCAACAGTTGGGAAATTAATAGCTTGAACATAAATTCTATGTTTATCCATTAATAAATCAGAAGCTTTTTTAGCTTTAGCAGCATCACCAACAATAACTGGAACGATATGAGATGGGTTTGGCATGACTGGAACTCCAATAGAAGTTAAAGCATCTTTAACATATTTAGTATGAACTTGTTGTAATTGACGATCTTTTAAATAAGATCTTTGATAACGAATAGCTTCAGCAGCCCCGGCCATAACAGCTGGAGGTAAAGTAGTAGTAAAGATAAAACCTGGAGCATAAGATCTTAACCAATCAACAATACTTCTATTAGCAGCAACATAACCACCAACAGTACCAAATGATTTACCTAAAGTTGCAGTGATGATATCAACACGATCCATTGTAGTTTTAAAATCTGGAGAACGAATACCAGATAAACGATGGGCTTCAAAATCAATATGTTCAGCAACACCAGCACCATGTGGACCGTATAATCCAACAGCATGGACTTCATCCAAGAAAGTCATGGCACCGTATTTATCAGCTAAATCACAAATAGCAGCGATATCAGCAACAGAACCAGACATTGAATAAACAGATTCAAAAGCGATTAATTTTGGAGTTGATTTAGGATATTGAGCTAATCTTTGTTCCAAATCTTTTAAATCGTTATGTTTAAAGATTTCCTTCTTAGCTTTAGAATGTCTAATACCAACAATCATTGAAGCATGATTTAATTCATCTGAAAAAATAACCAAATCTTTCATTTTTTGACCTAATAATGACAAGACAGCATCATTAGCAACATAACATGATGAAAAGACTAAAGCAGCTTCTTTTTTATGCAATGCTGCAATTTCAGATTCTAAATTAATAGCACTTTTATTATGACCTGCAATGTTTCTAGTACCACCGGCACCAGCACCATATTTTTGTAATGTCTTTGTCATAACATCGATAACTTGTTGGTTTTTACCCATGGCTAAGTAATCATTAGAACACCAAACAGTGACTTTATCATCTTCCAAGGCTCTATGAGCTTTTGGGAATTCTTTAGCCAATCTGTTGATGTTGTTGAAGAATCTATAAGAATTATCAGATCTTTTTTTGGCGATTTCATTTTCGAATAATCCATCATAATCAAAAGATTGTTCTTGAGTTTGAGAATGATCAACTTGGAAATGATCTTCTTCGATTTCTTCAGCAACAGCAGCTTGAGAAGCAAAAGATCTTTTTTGTTCTAAAGCTGGACCCATAACTGGACAGTGAGAGGCTTGATCAGCTAAAGAAGAGCCATTTTTTAGAGATTTGATGGCAGAGCGTGAGAAGTGGTTCTTCACAAAAGGACATAACTTGACGGATTGTTTAGCTAAGGTCTCCATGGTTGTAGTTGTTTGGAGATCAGAAGAACGGTGTACTTTGTACTTTGTTGTAGTTGTAGGAATCTGTGACTATTTAATACTTTTTTGGCAGTACTTCAAAGACCGTTAATTTTTTTTTTTTTTTGAACTGGTCGATGCACGTACGATTTTTCTACTGTTTTTTACGCTGGAATCGGTGGATTTGTTAGGCAGTTGGTGGTTGGTTGGTTGGTTGGTTGGTTGGTTAGTGGTGAGTGGCAGTATACAGAGAGTGTAGAGAGTGTAGAGAGTAGTATGTCTATTAAGGTACTGGTCAAAAGAAGTAACTAGAGTGGGGACGTAGCTGGAGCTAAATGTCATTTTCGAGACTGTTACTAATAACGCTCTCTCATTGGCCAAGCCCGCCAAAGCCCATGAAAACTGTGCCTAAGTCCCTTCCAGATTTCAGTAGAAAATCCAAAGGAAACAAGAAACAAGAAACAAGAAGATGCCGGTGGGACATGAGCTTGGCACTCGGAACTATCTCCTAAAACAATGATCCAGTGCTGATAGTGATTAGTGACTATGATCAGTATTCAGTATCAGCCAGTAGGTTAGTGGTGTGATGACTCATGTGTTTATAAGACGTATTACTGAATGCCAATGGACAACGGTATACGGCTGTATTTAAGCTTAAAATAATGTGCTCTATGTAAAACAATGAAATATCTTCCGCAAATAAACGTATAACGAACGGGTGTACAATGTACATAGAGTATACACTAATGAATTATGAAAACTAACTAGATTGAACTGAAACACCAGACACCAACTACTTAATACAACACTGTTACTAACCAACACAGGTCAAAGCACTAGCCGTGACTTGTATTCCCATAATATATCGCAGATCAGGACCCACATGACATGTTCCAGCTACAGTAAAATATTTGAGTCAAACGTACACTCAAGTTGACATTTTAACTAGATGTTGGTAACTCTAAACTAAACTACAAGGTCGACTCTGGAATCCTTTCTGCTGGTTCCTCACACCTCTGCGTTGATGAAGCTATGAACTACTTAAGTACAGCATCCTATCGTAGGAATAGTGCAGATCAACACAGGATACACTGGTCTTTTTTGAACTACCTAAAAGCTTGAAACTATGCTCAGCTGTACTCCCTAAAAAACGGTAATAATTACCATCAGCTGGTTGATTTGTGCTAAGTTGGATGTACATCAGTATTTCTCTGTAGGTTATTGCTATATATACTTTTCCAGTAGGTATATGTGTCAGTATTCTTTAATCAATCTGGAGTCAATGTAGACAATATCGAAAACCTCAAACATGATATTAACATACTTCTTTCTTTCCTATAAATCCTAGATATCTACTCTAAAGCTATACCTCTATACCTTCAATGATCTCATATCCTCATAGAAACTAACTAGTTTCACTTAGTGAAGCTGATTTTGTTGATCTATCCTACGTCGTTATGTAAAATCCGCGATATAGTGGATAATCTGCATGAAGACAGATATCTCAAACTACCGATATTAACCCAAATTATAAGTGTCTAAAACAAGGATACAATCTCTCTCTCTCTCTGTGTTTCTCTAGTCTCTTATCTCTGGAGATTTTCAAGTGTCTTATTGACGCAGTAACTATGTCAATGAGTTGTTGATGGCTTATTACCGATTAGCGAAAACAGCTCGGTAGGACTTTCAACAACAAAATATTAGATATATAGTGCTCTGAATATGAGACAATTGAGATCTATTACCTTTAGAATACATATTAAATGTCAGAATCTCCAATATGGACCTATTCGACACCGTTTGAGTGATTTAATTTAAAATTATAATTGGAAATTTTCAATTCAAAAATGCTAGATAACCTCTTAAAACAGAATTTAAAAATCAAATGGAACCTATAACAAATTTAGAAAATTTCAAAACTGTATATTTTCATTAGATAATAGTATCATTACAATCCCCAAGTTCCATCACGTATACTTATGCTATTAGATATGAGTTATCCCTTACAGAAAGTATGTATCAATTCTTCAAAGTTGGTAGAGTGAATGATTACGTAATATTATCATAGACGTTGAATTTTTGTGTCAATAAGCTTTACAAGTCCGATGTCGACAAAGCTTGATACAAGCGATTTTACTGGTCAATGAAACCAATATTAGGTGTACTAGCGAAGTTAATCTCATACGACATATCATATATGATGTCTACTATTATCAATCAAGCAGTACTTTTATTCAATTAGTGTATCATCGGTTTATGGAAAACTATCTAGTGTATATATGATGATAAACTTCACTGCAATAAATTTTGGATAGAAAAAGCAGTGTTTTTCTCTTGAGAACCTTCTATATTTTGTGAATTGTTGATGTTTTGTTGAGGTTGTGTAGGTTGAGTAGGTTGTTGTGTAGGTTGAGTAGGATGTGGAGGTTGAGTAGGTTGTTGTGTAGGTTGAGTAGGATGTGGAGGTTGAACAGGATGTGAAGGTTGTGCTGTTTGGAAATGTTGAGCAGGTTGACCACCATTAGTACCATTATATTGGTGTGCTGCACCATTTGGAGCAACCTGTTGAAATTGAAATTGTTGAGGTTGACTCTGTGGATATTGTTGTTGTTGTACGACATGTTGTTGTTGCGGTATAACATGTTGTTGCTGATAGAAAATTGGTTGTGGTTGATGTTGTGGTTGATGTTGTGGTTGTTGTTGTAGTTGGTGTTGTTGCACAATAGGCTGTGGTGGTAAACCAGGCTGTTGTTGGTAGGTTGTCTGGAACACACCCATTACTGGTCCATTTGACTGACCTGATGGTGCTTCGGACGATTTAACAGTTGGTTCAGGGAATATAGGAGTATGAACTGCTGGTGAGTTTGAACGTTCTTTCAATTTTTCTCTCTCCAAGATTCTTCTTTCTCTTTCTCTTTCCAATTCTTCTTTTCTTTGTCTCTCTTCTTCTTCTAATTGAAGTCTCTTCTCTTCAGCTCTTTGTTTTTGTAATTCTTTTTCTCTTGCACGTTCTTCCAATTCTAATTGTCTTTGAAGTTTTTCTTCCTCTAATTTCTTGACAACTTCCTGTTCCAAATCTTGTTTACACCAATTACAGATGAAGACATCGTTTGAATTTCTCACAAGTTCTTGTTGAACTGAACGTTCTTGACATTTCAAATGTTGCCATCTATTACAACGTTCACATGTTATTAGTTTGACACCATCATCATAATTTTTTCCATTCACACCACAATGACAGTCGAAGTACCAGTCACCTTCTTCCAGTTCAACTTCTGCAAGATTTGAAGGGATCTTATCACTTAAATCTATCACACCTCTTCTACTACTTGTTTGAGTTCTTAGACGATCTTCAATTTCTCTTTTCAATGCATTAACTTTTTTCTTCAAATTTCTTTGAGTTTTTAGTTTTTCATTCTCTAATCTTTGACGTTCAAGTTCTTCTTCTCTCTTGATTCTCTCCAAACGTTCTTGTTCATCTTTTTCTTGTAATCTTGAGGAACGTTTTCTATGATTAACAAGTTCATGTAATTGTTGTTCTCTTTTTCTCTTAACGACCTTCTTTCTAGTTGTTAGATCTTCAGTTGCAAGATCATTGATATGATCCTTGATATTTTGGAACAATGGTTTCAATAATTTGTTGGATTTGATGGATATTAGGAAATCATGAATTTGGTAGATACCCATAGCAACTAATTTCCATTCAAATTCAGGTTCAATATCTTGTAATTCAACTTCAGGATTATAATTCTTGGAGTATTTGAACTTCTTCGGTATATTTAGTTTAGGATAGTTTTTTATAACTCTATGATATATTCTGTTATCACTTAACAGAAAATAACTTTCTTCACCATTTTCAAATATAGGTTCAAATCTCAACTCATTTTCATGTTCATATTTCTCAACTTGTTTCTTAAAAGCTTCAGTGTACTGCACTTGAAATATCAAACTGTATAGAACATCAAACTTATCAAGTAGAGATAATGAATCAAACTCTTTAGGTTCTTCTTCTGTTCCTAATGCAGTTACTTGTTCACCGAAAAGGTAACGGACTTTAAAACTAAAATCTTGTGGCGACACTTTAGTTCCAATCAAAAGAGCAGCCAAGTTTGTAGAAATCTTGTTAATTAACGAGTTTTCAGTTAGTCCAACCAATTCCTCTTCAATTAGCTATGTTGATTTTGTTAGTAGATGATCTATCAATAAATTATATGGAAAGATTGATCTTGCACTTACATCCACGGAGAAAGGTTCACCACTCAACTTGATTGCACCTCTGAAATAGTACAACCATTGTAAGACATATGCGTATCTCCAATCGTTTCTCAACTCCTTCAGTTGTGTCTCATAGGTCTCGGTTTCCAAAGCCAACTTGAAAGGCGTTTTTAGTAGCTGATTCTTTATGTCCTCATCTAGGTACTGTAAGTTATAGGCAGGATGAGCCTCGTTAGCAACCGGAGTAGATTGCTTTGATCTTGACATTGTGCAGGTCTCTCTTCAAACACACTCTAATTGAAACACCGGGATCACGATCACACGCAGAGAAACTTGATTTAATTTAAAGTGCGTGTTTCTGTTTCTCTTTCTGTTACTTTGTTTTCAACTGCAAAACGCGCTTCGAAATAAATTCGTCGAGATTAAGTGGTGTCCGGGTGTATATGAACTTGATTATGTAATATGATTATATAATAATTACGTAATGACTTTTTTTTTTTTTTTTTTTTTTTAATTTGGCTGGTGTTTTTTTTGGCATGTGATTTTTTGTCAGTGTTTTGTGAATCGGTTCAAGCTGCACACTGCATCTTGAGTTAATAGGAAGAAGGTGCTTTGTCTGTTGGTGAGATATAACAAGTTTAAGACGTTTTTGACACAGGATCCTCGAGGGTTTCTCATACTGCTATACATTGATTCACTCTAGCTAAAAATCTATACTCAATTACATCAATTGGCTCTATCAAATCCGACTTGTTGCTTATAAAGCTGCCATTTCAAACGTGGGCTATAACTCTTTAATTATAAACTTCAAAATCTCTCTCTAGATATATGAGTATATTGAAAAGTGGTCATATACATAGATTAGACATGGCTGATAAACACAATAAGGAACTCCCGGTACGAACACCGACACCGTCAACCCCTCCATTTTTAGACTTAGCGTCTCCAGATCTAAAGAACTTCAAGTCTTTTCTAAGATCACCAAGTGTTAAGATAGAACACTCTCCTTCAACATTGGCAACTCTTCCTCCAACTTCAAACTCAAATGACTTGTTATTTGGACAGATATCAGATCTGGACTTTGAGTCTGCCTATGCCATCTTGACCAAATCACCTGGTATGAACACCCCACCTACCTCATCTTTCAATGCATCACTTAGTCAAAACCTACAGTATATCCAACCAAAACCGAACACAGAAACACTACCACAGAATGAAACCCAACCCACTCCCCACCAACAGAATCAACACAGTCAACAAAGCCTGCAACAACATTTTGGAGCGTTGAAGTCTCCCAGATCTGTGTTATTTCCTCCAGATTCTACAGATTTCAAGACGTTGTTCTTTCAAGCACCTTCACCATCTCCAAAGATGATGAGTCCCAAAATTGATTTAGACTCTCTTGCATACTTCAATCAGTCTAATCAAGGACACTCAGATATTTTTGGCCATTCAATCTTAGATGAAGAACCTACAAATGAACTATTGTCAGTCAATGAATCTAACGCATTGGAGAGATTTCTGGATAGTATAATGGATGACAAGATTAAAGATGACAAGGAAATAAAGGGTGCTGATTTTAGAAACCATTTACAAAGCCCTTTACCCTCTTTTGATGGTTTTACTGGCATGGATGGAAAAGACAACTCTACAGGTTCTAACATTTTGAATCAAAAATCATCTTTAGCATCTGCCTCAACTCATCAAACATTATCCAGTATCGAGTCACTTCAGACAACAAGTGGAGACCAAGATCAAAAGACTCGTAAAGAACCAGACTCAGATCCACAACCAATACCCAAGAAACAACGTAAGAGAAGGAAATTACTCTCCGAAGAAGAGAAAAAACTAAACCATACGTCAAGTGAACAAAGAAGAAGAGCACTTATCAAGAAGGCCTTTGACGATCTGGTAAGGTTATTACCACTAGATCAAGAGTCAACAACAACAACAACTTCAAGAAGGAAAAATCATCCAAAATCAATCATCTTGGAGAAAACAGTTGTGGAGATTGAAAAAATCGAAAAGATGAATAATGAATTACGAAAAATGCTGGAACAGAACGGTTTATGACTTGCACTCATATATCTACTAATAACTGAGAGTAGTGAACGATTCTGGTAATCAAAAGTATATATGAATGACACGGCTACATCATAGAGGAGCTTAATTTAATTACATGAACTAATCATTAAACGTGACAATATGTAAGTATAATAAATTTTTTAGTCTAAAGTAACACCAGAGCAATAACTCATGCTCATAAGTTCAATTCGTTCAAGATTTGACCTGCTAAAGTCTTATACATCCATGTATTACCAGTGATTTTCTTGAAATGAACACCGAATAATCCAACCAATGGAACCTTAACAACATGAATCTCAAATTTCAAAGGTGTACGACTTGATGTTGATGAAACTTTTGCAGAAGCTGGTTTATAACCTTCAGTAACGGCAGAAATGGCATTGTTTTCATCCTCTTCATTTTCACCAGAATTGTGTACTTTGTTTTGTTCAATTCTACTGGAAATCAGCATGTCACTACCACCTTGTGCAGCATTCAGTGATTCCAATGAAGCTGAAGAATCAAATTCATGACCAGTGAAATTACGAGCTGATGGTGATGCTGTAGCGGCAATTGGAGTGTTTGGAATTGGTGGGGCTGCTCCAGAGTGTTTGCGTCTATATCCAAGTATACTACCTCCAATGGAGAACTTTCTTCTATGCACTCTGTTATTCAAATTTGATGTTTGATCAAATGAAGTTTCACCAAATGAGCTTCTATCATCATTCGAATGTTTCTCCAAAGGTTTACCAATATCACCAGAAGTGCCACTTGAAGATTTTCCAGATTTCATACTACCAGATCTTTCAATACCATGTTGTTGTTGATATTCAGCGTCTTTGTGATTACCAGCATCACTAGTGACAACAATAGTTGGTTGTTCAATGGAAGGAGTGTGAACACAAATGAAACCACCACGAACTTCTGTAAATTTGACATTGAATTTGGTCAAAGTTGAAATGACATTTGCTCTAATAACAGGCAATGGCTTAGAAGATGTAGTTTGAACAGAGAATAAACCTTTCAAGAACATAGTCTTTGGATACTCAATGGATGGCATTGTACCAGGTGGAGCTCTGGCTGCTTCCCTGACAATTTGGTCTTCAGTGAGAGAGATACCATCGGCTTCATTTCTTCTGTTTGTAGATGAGGTGTTTGAATTAACAAGAGTAACCTTATCAGTGTTTGAGCCTGGTAAGTATTCATCCAGTGTAACATCGTCGAAAAAGGCATCCTCATTAAGATCTGACGGTATTGGTGGTACTTGTGTAATCTCATTAGCAGCAGCAAATTGGGCATGATCACGACGATGTCCAACAGATTTAGCTCTAGCTGATGGATGGAATTTTCTTTGAGCGTTGTTTGTATTTAGATTATGAACTGCTTGAGAACCAGTATGAGCAGAAACAGTTCTAGTATGTTTCTTTGAGTTTGGAACTTGTTGTTCAACATTTCCTTCAAAGCTAGGTTTCTTATCAGAAATCTTCATACTACCAACACGGCGAACAAAGTGATCTTGGTTGTTTTGATTAGAATCTTGATAAGAAACTGGATGTTGGTCAGATGGACGTTTGATTGAGTTAGATCTTCTTTGACTGAATTTTCTCAAAATTGAATTTAGACCTTTAGTTTCATCATGATGGAGTTGTTGTTGAACAATAAACTCTTCATTTGCAGCTGTATTAGATGCTTGTAGTTGGTGGGTAGTTGGAAGTGGAGGAGTTGACGAATGTGGTGAAGTATGCACAGCTTCTGGGAAGGAAAGAACAGGTGGTTGTTTTGGTGTATTGCTTGTTTCTTGTGGGGTGTCCTTTAGTTGTTGAGGAGCAACTTGATCTGTTTCAAGGCTTGCAGATGGAACATCCACTATAGATTCTTTAGCTTGTTTTCTGACCAACATTTCCTGAACTAAGAAGTAAATCGAGACCAATGGATGGAAACCTGTAGTAGGATCCACACCGAGTGATGATAAATCTTTAGTCTTGTTCCACTGCTTGGAGGATTCGGTGTATATATCGGATGAGATAATTAAACTCAAATCATTAGCAATTTGTTCTTCTGATTGTCCGAATTCCAAGTTGGCCATTTCTCTAACAACTAATGGGTCTAGTGGTAAGTTTAATGGTGTTCTATGTGGAATGAAGGAAACAGGAGCAGTATCATATCCTCTGATCATCCATGGATGAGCCAAAACTTCGGAAAGATGTGCTCTCTTATTAGGATTAACAACAAGCATTCTTGATAACAACGACACTACTTCTGATGATAAAAAGTCAGGGTATTCAACTTTACCCTTCTTAATTTTCTCATGTAGAACACCAACACTTTCATCATCAAATGGAACTTTACCACAAACCAAAACATATAAGACCACACCAAATGACCAAACATCAACTTCGGGACCAATGTATGGATGTGCTGAAAGTAATTCAGGGGCAGCGAAATATAATGACCCACAATAGGTTTTCAATAATGTGTCATTTGAGAAGAGATTGGATAAACCAAAATCAATTATTTTGATGTCACCAGTTTTTGAGATCATGATGTTTTCAATCTTTAAATCTCTATGAACAACGTTATTTTTATGCAAATAGTCTAAAGCAGAACCAATGCCTCTGGCAAACTTTCTTGCATTGCGTTCTTTCAAAGAACCATGACTGACAATGTAATCCAACATTTGACCACCTGAGACATATTCAAATAACATGTAGAAATGATTTGACATGGTAATAACTTCAAATAACCGACAAATAAAAGGATGATATAATATTTTACCCAAAGAAGCTTCTCTGATTGTTCTTCTATCTCTTGCAACTTCTTTCTCGTATTCTTTACGTCTGGCCAATGCTTCATCAGAATCAGCAGGAGGAGCATCATTAGCATGCGCTCTTGCGTAAAGTCTTGCAGCCCTTGGAACAATCTTGATCGCACAGATTTCTCCAGTTTTTCTATGTTTTGCAAGTTTAACCTTACCCATGGAACCAGCACCAATAGTCTTCATGAAATCCCAATCACCGATGGAACGACGATGGAATTGAGTCGGCTGTTGTTTTCTAGGGTTTGTTGGACTTCTTTGTGGTGTTGTAGTGATTGGTGGTGGAACATCAGAGTTCATCTTGGCAGCTGGTAAGAGTTTTGTAGGTCCATCACCTGGTGATGGTTGTTTTCTAGATCCATTGTTCAGAGAGGAACTTGCACCAGTAGCAGCGTTATTGGTATCAATAGGAGCAAGTTTACCTCTACTAGGTGAGACATTAGCAGGTGCAACTGGTGATTGATAGTATGAAGGACCACCGTCAGCAGCAGAAACAGCACTTGGTCTTTTTCTGTGAGCATCGGAATTTGATCTTTGAGGTGTTCTATTATTGATCAATACACCTCTTGGATTGCCCTGAGCAGGTGTTGGTGTCTGAGTTTGAGATTGAGACTGCGATGAGAAGTTCCCACTACTGTTTCTTAACATTCTTGGAGTTGCAGGCACAGCAGGCACTGGGAGTCTCTTTGCAGCCTCATTTGAACCTTGAGTTGTTGATGATGTATTGGAACTCGGCCTTACTTTGGGAAGTATCGATGGCTGCTGGTAATTAGCACTTATGTGATAATCGTCTTCAATATTATCTTGTCTATCAGTCATATTGAATGATCAAAGTCCCATGAAATAACGAAGCTTATCACCTTGATTGTTTTGTATCTAATTAATCAGTTTGATTTTGTGAACTATGTTAAGGTGTAAAGCACAAGTCAATAAAGCGAGCAATATTTGAAAGGCGGCTCAATATAATTGACAAGAGGAACACACTTAGAAGATGGTAAGTGTGACAATGAATATAAACAATTCTCTTTTTATTCTTTTAGGTATTGCTAATAATGGTATCAAGAAAGAGCTGGGGATACACAAGTACAACCGCTATCAACTGTCAAAAGTTAGCACTTTTCTGGGGAATCAAGAGCAAATAAGAGCTGCTCAATGGGAAAACCGACTTTCTAACAGAACAATTGGCAACAATGTACCTTTTCACTAACTCAACGAGGGCTTTTAACGTTGAAACTGAAACTCGTTGTCTTTGTTTTATTGCTTTCATTTGAAATCGTTACACCGATTTTTATTAACATCCGAACATTTCACAAAGGGCTGGCTCCATAAAAAGGAGGCCTTCTTACCCGGCCTGATCTAATTTCATTTATAGTGCCATATTCTACATAGAGAGATGAGCCTACCAGCTATATGCCGTGGTCTACCCGAATTTACGATTGATGAGCGGCCGGTAATTCTTTTTAAGGGTCTATAGACTATATACAAGATGAAACTACGGTTCAAACAAGTAAACTACTTGATGTATATCATTTATAAAACAGCTCCAAATCCAAAAGTGATCTTGATAGATCTGATGTAATAGTCTTCAAAGTTACCTTGAACAGTATCTTCTTCTCCGATAGGAATTCCATCGAATAAAACGTTCAATTTAGTCTCGGAATCACCTTGGTAGAAATCAATGTTCAAGTTAGCATAATGACCATCCTTCCAGGATTTCAATCTCCATTGCTGTTGGATCTTAGAGTTTTCCACTAACTTAACGATCTTACCTTGTACGTTACCACCGAATAGTTCAAACTCTTGACCTTCTTTGAGGAAATCTCCTTGGAATCCTGGATTTGATTTTGTCCAGGCACCAATTCTATTTCTATCTAATAGTGTAATATATAGCTGCTCAGCAGTTGTATTGAAAGCAGGTTCAAAATGCAAGGTTGATGTATTATATTTTGGAACTGAACTTGATGATTTTGAGGTACCTGTAGTAACAGCAGGTTTCACTGTAGAGGTGATAGTAGTTTTGTCCACACTGCTTGGTTTTGGTGTACTTGATGGATTAGCAGTGACTTTAGAAGACTCTTGGTTAGCTTTTGTGAATTGTGAGTTAACTTGTTCAGAAGGTAGTTGAATATCAGCACTATGTGTACTCAATAGATCCTTTCCGAATGATCCCAATGATTCTCTTAGCTTTGGAATCAATTGTTTTTTAACAACATCCTTTACTTTGGTGTTATCACTGTTTTCATTGAATACTGAGACATCAAACTGGTATTCATCTTTCTCTGTATCATAAGCAACTTCAGGAATTGTAATTGAACCAGTAGCGGTAGCTCCTGGAATTTTACCAGCGAATCCAAGCACCAATTTCAAGTCAAACAAACTGATCACTTTACCTTTACGTTGTGAAACAACCACATCACCTTCCACAGATACAATTGATGTGATTTCTGCAGATTCATCTCCAGAAGAGCCTTTTAAGCCAATGAGGTTATCATTGAAGTAACGACGAGTCCAGTCGATACAGTTTTTGTCGACCCAGTGCCAGTTATTTGGATTATTAACAACCATAATTTATCTTTATATTTGAAACGCTTTTTGAATAGTCTTAAGCAAGGTTTCTTGATAGGACTAGATCAAGAGTCTAAATACTGACTTATTGTTTAGTATTGTTATTAGTGTATTCTAGAAAATTCCGTAATATCGCGAATTACATTACAGAAAGCGGGTATTTAAATATACGTGTGAATTCAATTAGCCGGATAACATTAAGTTAGAACCCCAGTTCAACCTTCAAGACGTATGATACCAAGATTGGTAAAGAAACAAATAACACAGGGTACTGGATCAAGAAGATGATACTCACACAGTTCATCTGTAACCTATCGTCAGAATCCGAACTCGAGGTATTAAAAGCAGTGAAATAAATAATAGATGTCATTGATGGTAAGCCAAAAGTAACCATAAGAACAAACAATAAAACCTTATCGTCTTTAGAAACCCAGCCCATAGCAACCAAAGCTTTTGCCCATAATACACCTAAGATAGGCAATATAGCCAGTCTTAGGATAGTTAAAGCCAATGCAGTTCGCCAAAAGTTTTTTGGGAGTACTGTGACTTCGATCTTTGCAATTGTAGATCCCAGTAATAACAATGCGAAGGGGATACATGCTGCAGATACGTATGATGTATAGTCCATGATGAAACTCAATGGTGGTAGTTGATCTGGAGCATCACGCATGGAGACTGTAGTGTGAACGAACAATGCCTTCAGCCATGGAATAAACGCAATGACTAATGATACTATGAGTGCGATTGAACAAGGTCTCAGACAATTCTTCATAAAGAATAATAGGTAGTTCAAATGATATTTTTGTACGAATTTTGATGAATTGTCACCCTTGATATCCTCTGTTGTAACACCAACTTCTGTAGTTATAATCTTAGCAAGAGTTGAAGTTGGTGGATTATCTTGTCTGTAATCGCTAATAACATCATCTAGAGTCTGATATCTTTTCATTCTTAAAGATGAATGACGAGTGTCATGTGTATGGACAGATTCAATAGATGACGTATCATGAAAGGTCCTCAGTGCAATAGGTTCATTCATACTGATTGATGATCCATTATCATCACTCATCTCCAAATCACTTTGGCGTGAACTGACTTCTTTTTTAGCAGATTGAGGTTCATAGATTATAGGATGGTCTTCAGATTCTTCTTTTTCTTTTCTTCTTCTTTCTCTTATGAAATCCCATTCAACTAGCCTGAAACCACCTAGATTGAACAATACTAGAGTAAACATCATAAAGAAGATGATAACATATGTGACACCTTTATCAGCTTCTGCTTCAGTGAAGATCACACCCGTATTCATAGTCTGTAGCATCGCAACGGTTATATCTTGAACATTTGGTAGGATTCCTGCTGCAAGCAATCCGCCAAACCATGCATTTGGTGCTTTAGTAACGTATCTGATAATGAAGCTCCCCAATCCACCTAAAGAAAAGAGTAATACTGAAGTGAGACATATTACCCCAATATCTTTGATATCACCATCACTCACATTGGCAACGATTTTGAAGAAGGTCAAACATGGTATGAGAACTGTGATAACAATATCTGAAATGTTTCTAGACGTCTCAATTGTAAGGACATTTTTCCTGGAGAGAAAGAAACCAGTAGCGATAATGAAATAAATCTTGATTATGGGTTTCACTGCGATCCAAATGATGGAGCCGAGTTCAATAGCCATCTTTCCAAAGATCAGAGACCTTAAATTCTGATAAGTTACAAGATCAAACTATATCCAAAGACAATTCAAACGAAGAAATAGTCATTTCTGATGGTGTATTTAAAAACTGTCCTTCGTTCTTTCTTTCTTTATACAGCTGATTAATTAGTGCCTAAATGAAAAGATCTCCGGCGTCACTTTCCCCCATTATTTCGCATTATTTCGAGTAAATATAGCGAGAATCGCAGGGCTCGGCATTACATTCTCTAAATTGACATTTACGAAAAAACAGATAAACTAAAATTGTATGCTATTAAAAGTGGTTATGATACCAAAATGGATAAACATGAAATGGTGGGCACTTTCTATTATTTAGAAGCCCAATGCAACTTTGATTGTATATGATGCTAAGAATGGAAGCGATATGACTAAAATTGGATATTGTAAAAGTAATAACAGAGAGCAGCAGTTCATTTGTACTCTATCTGGAGAATCTGGTAATGTATAAGATGCAGTGAAATAAATGATTGAAGTCATTGTAGGAAGACCAAAACTGATAACGCAAACAAATCTCATCATAACATCGTCTTTATCAACCCATCCCATAGCTACTAGTGCCTTATCCCATAAGACACCGATGATAGGTAGTACCACAAGTCTCATAAGAACCATGGCAACAGCAGTTTTCCAGAAACCTTTTGGCATAGTAGTCACTTGGATTCTAGCAATAGCACCACCTAATAAGATTAGTGCAAGCGGAACAGCTGCTGCTCCAATATATGAAGTGTAATCCATGATGAAATTTAATGGAGGTAATCCATCTGGGGCATCTGGTAATGTTTTGGCACTATGCACAAAGAGTGATTTCGTCCAAGGAATGAATGCAATAACCAATGCAATGATAGTAGCCATGGAACATGGTCTTAGACAGTTCTGTAAGAAGAAAATTATGAAACCCAAACGGTATTTCTTGATGAAGTTAGAGCCAGAACCACTGTTTTTGATATCCTCTCCAGTGACACCAATATCAGTGGTCATGATTTTCGTTATGATTCTGTCATGAGCTGAAGATGATGGATCATCTGCAGCTTCACTATATTCATTGATAACATCCTGAACATTCTGTGAGGGTAGTCTTCTTAGTTCATTGACTCTCATATTTGCTCTCGAGAAGGATGATGTATTAGATAATGCTGATAATCTGGACATTCTTGATGCTGTACTCATAGATGTTGAAACTCTCATTAAATTGGAAGACTGACCGCTCGAGCGACGACGACGACGAGCTGCAGTGTTCTTAGGAACAGAAGCTGACGCATCGACAAATGTAGAGTCTTCAGTTTCATGTGTATCTTGGGTCAAAAGAACAGGAGTCATAGCAACGTCATCATCATCATTATCAGAGCTCAAAGAGGATCTAGAATCACGTACTTGCCTTTGAACTGATGGTGATTGAGAATCGATAGGTTGGATTGCAGCAGATGAAGAATCATCATCATCCTCGTCATCCTCATCAAATGTCTTCTCCTCTGTTGGTTTCCCATCATCACCCACCTTCTTCTCTGCATCTTCATTCAACTGTTTTTCATAAATAAAATCTTTCTCTACCAGTCTAAACCCACCTAAATTAAACAACACCAAAGTGAACATAGTTAAGAAAATCACAACATGAGATATACCCTTTTCACCTTGTTCAGTTGTGAATACCAACCCAGTATCCAGTGTTTGTATATATGCAATAGGTATATCTGAGATATTTGGGAAGATCCCAGCAGCGAGAAGTCCACCTCTCCATCTTTTTGGAGCAGGTGTAGTGAATCGTATAGCTACTGCGAACAACCCGCCTAAAAGGAAGATTATAACAGATGTAAGACAAATGATACCAACATTCTTGATATCGGATCCTTCAACGTTTGCAACAACTTTGTTGAATGTAAGACACGGTAGAAACACCGTTAGAATGATATCAGACAAGTTTCTTGTAGTTTCGACAGTTAATATGTTCCTTTTAGCTAAGAAGAAGCCAGTACCTAATATCAGATATATTTTGATAATGGGCTTGACACAAGTCCATATCACCGCACCTAGGGATATACCATCTGCCATTTTCTTGATGATAGATATGTAGTAGTGACAATGAACTATGAGTGTATGGTTATGAGGTATGTGTGTGTGTTAGTGGGAGTTGTTATCTTTGCTGAGATGTATTGAGAGATGAATCATGCTTTCTATATGCGTTTATGTTTTCTGGTCAAGACACATTTATTTTACGATGAGTGGGTGAGTGGTGACTATGTGATGGCTATTCAATATTCGTAACGTGATAACATGGTAACGGAAAAACTTACACCAACCATAAACCAGATGCTATGTACTGATCCGGGGAAAACTGCTGAACATAGGATGGCGCTTACTGATTGGACGTATACTTGACTGTGTGTTACGGTTGCGGTGAAAGTACCTCATCGCAGGATCTGCATTGACTTTCCATCTGGCATAAACGGATCGTACTTACTTCATTTGGCGATCACAATCTCATCTTGTCCAAAAACGCTAAAGAGCTCTATGTAGAGTCACTTCTGCTATATCTGTTTTACTAGTACACAGTGGGGGTTCAATTGAATGTAGAAAGGTGTCTTGTATTGTACGAATGAATTTAGAAGAATTGTTCCCAATTGTATATCGGATCGCGTAACTTCTTGAGAAATTGAAATCAATCATCTCAGGCTGTAAAACTCCTATGGTTTCTGACTCGTTACAATCTACATAAACTTCGCTTATGTGCAACTACATTGATTCCTTTATGGAGATTGATTATCCAAAAATGCTCATAACAGCCTCTAATCACACGAGCACAGCTGGTCAACCTTTAGGCTTTTCAATTCACTTGTAGGTTTACTCGTAGAGCCATCAGCATCCTAGAAGTCGAAGTCACAATAACTAATTATATATTTATATCAATATTAATTACCCAAGCTGTAGCTGATTATCAGAAAGATCATCTTGTTCATGATGATTAACCTGCTGCATGAATATCTTGTGGACATTGATTTGATAATTATTTGAAAAAATCTCTACAAATCCGCTGGTCCACCAGTTAAAGTAGCAGATACTTCTTCCAACCGAGTTCAAGTGAGTCCAATTGGAAAGCAGAGAGCCAAACGATTGTCCACATTATCTGAAAGAGAAGAGCATTCTGTAAGTGGAAGCCAGTATATGTACAATGGCTCCAAACCATGCCAAATGTATCCGCGAATTTGTTCTATGTTTCAGCCAAAGTTTTGTTTTGACATGTATTTGTTAAAGAGAAGTTGAAGAGAGATATTTACTGTTTTCACAAATTCTGCTGATACCATTGAACATCAGGACAATTATACAGAACATTGGTGCAAGTGCCTGCGATTGTTCTATTTAGTCTTTCTCTTTTTTCAGTGAAACTAGTGAAAAGTGTTGGGCCTTAACTCTATAACGAGGTTGACTACAACCTCAAGATTAGCGACAACAGCAAACTTCGGGTTCTCCTCCATCACCAGTGTACAAAGCACTAGAAGCATTAGTTTTTTCAAACTTATAACCAGGTCTGTTGGTATTTACAAGTATCAGAAAGCTGCAAGAAAGAAATTGAAACGTAAGATGAATCAAGCAAGAGGTTCAAGAAGACAAAAGATCTATGATCTTGTAAAGACAACTAGAGATGTTTACATACCAACTATATCTACCACCATCACACAGTTGGCATCAGAAGCGACCACCAGAGCCATCAACTATACAGAATCCAATGAAAATCTTCCCAATACAGATACTGAAGGTGCCAATATCACATTATATCCTCATTTTACAAGAGTTTCAGAGGATGGCAAAGAATATTTCACTCAAGTGAATGGATGGGTTTATTCCACATCTGGTTCGACTAGAAAAAAAAGACTGGTACTGGCATTGGCAAGACAATTATCAAGAACTAATAATACAAATGCAGTGGCAGATGTCACAGTTGATCAATTAGACGAACAAATTTCGAACATACATCAACAGAATGATGCTCAATCATCTTATTCCACTACATCAGACCAAGCTTCTTCTTCTGATGCTGCTAAAACTATCGATACAACTCCTACTTCTCCTGTAAAAAGACAGGGTACAGCATCTAGCTCAAGCTCTACATCTACCTCATCTACGAACTATAACGATATTGATGATACTTTAAAAGAAAGAATTGCATCATTTGTTAATAGATCGTTAGGTAATTTGGAACTTAAAATCACTGTTGGTGGATCAGACCGTGATGATCTTAAAACTGTTCAAATCTTGACCGATGCAAATGGGAATTTCAACATTGATGTTCAAACTGAATTCAAACCATCATATCTACGAGTTGCAGTTTATCTTGATGAGAGAATATTTGCTTTCAAGGAAACCATCTTCCCAGGTGAATCTGAATATGCCATTATCAGTGATATCGATGATACTATTAAGAAAACTGGGGTTTTAGAAGATAAAAGATCTGTTTTCAGAACTACATTTGCAAACCATATGTCTACTTGGGAAATACCTGGAGCTGCAGATTGTTATAGATATTTCCGTGATATGAGACAGTTTTCATTTTTCTATATTTCTAATAGTCCATATCAGTTATATTCAAGTTTGACTGAATTCATCAAAATTTTTGAATTCCCTGTTGGATCTATTTATCTAAAAAAGTATTCTGGAAATATCTTGAATTCAATTTGGGAACCATCTCATACAAGAAAGAAAGCACCATTGGAAAGGGTTTTTTCTCATTTTGGAAACAAGAAATTCTTTTTAATTGGTGATACATCTGAACAAGATCTAGAAGCATATGTTGATATAACAAGATCACATCCAGAACAAGTTTGTGGTATTTATTTAAGAGTTGTCAAGGGATCTATGACCACTGAAACTTTCAAAACACTTACAGAAATCTTGGCCAAAAGAGCAGGAAAAGATGGATCCATTTCTCAATCAAGTACATTTAGTGGAATCATTGAACCAGGTTCACATTTACAAGACATTGCACGTCAATCAAAAGAGAAATCCGAACAAATCGTTCATAATCTAATAGATCTTGAAGAGGGAAATGAAAATGATTTCTTTGCTCATAATATTGAAACATCTAAAGGTGCCGAATCATTCACTGTCAAACCAACAGATACCCTAACCTCAGATGCACCACCAACTGAATCCAAACCAACTCACAAACCACACCCTCCTAAAGTTCCAAAGAAACCAACATTCCTCAAATCAGACTCCACTGTTAAATCAACACCAGAATCAGCAACAAGCACATCATCTTCTGCCCCAATTGGATCACCAGAACCATTAGACACTGATTCTGATGATATTCAACTTTCTAAAGAACTTTCAACTCCAAACACAGCACCACCATCCTTACCTAAGAGACCATCAGTTCCACCATTACCACCTCGTTCTCGTGTTGGTGATTTGAATTTAGAAAGCACACCTGTTTCAGATGAGGCCAATGATGAATGGATAAGTAGGATCCTAACTTCATTGATTGTGTTACGGAAAGTTGGGAATGTCAATTTGAAATTATTTGTTGATTTCAGTGAAGTTCAAGAAGATATTGAAAACAAAATCAACAATAAGATCTAATATGCTTTCGTCCCTCTTCTACAATTAGTTATTCCAACTCTTTTATAAGTTTTGAAGCGAGTGGTTGTGTTAACTACATATGTTATTGTCAGGAACACTATATGATATTTGGATAATGAAATATACAGACAAAATAGTATGGATCATTTTTGATGAGTTAAAAGACAAAGACTTTCATTACAATGTAGTATAACACACCGTTGATGGAACTTTAGAAGTGGATCCTAATTATGATTCAGCTAGTCAAACACCTCTTTATACCTCACTTTATGATTTTGAGTACTAAAGGGAGATTAATCATATTCATGTTGAGATTGGTTCCTTTTGTGCTTGGTCAACTTGGTCAACTTTTTCTTCGGTAGCTTGTTCTGCTATCACTTCTTTAGTTGGTTCTTTTGAAACAGTGGTATCAGCAGTTGAAGCAGTTGGAGCAGGAGTGGATTCTGGTGATATCGTTTTAGAGGTTGAAGTAGTGTTATCATCGAAAGAAACGTTATTGAATTGATCTTTATCATCTAAGTCTTTTCTCAAAGTTGATAAATCGAATGAATCTTCAGTTTCTTCGACGTATGATTTATCCAAGAATCTCTTCTGTATGATTTCACGACCCGTTAGTTTTTGTTTTTCTTTGTTCTTAGCATTTAATCTTCTAATCTTATTGTTTTCTTTCCATTTAGCAAAAGTTTCCACTGTTATTGGTGTTAGATTAGTTTTTGGTAATTTATGTCTTTCAGTTTCAATAAACTCTTCTAATGTAATCTTTGGTTGTTCGTCTATAGCTAGTTTTTCTAATCTCTTTTGTTCTTTTGTCTTTAAGACGAATCCTTCTGGTAAAGAATGTCTATATTTACATTCATTACCTCCATTTGGACAAACCCAAAACCAACCATATTTCCCATCTTCCACAGCTTCTATAAAGAATTTACACACTTTATCAGTGGTTGTTCTGAAATTACCATTCTTGGATTTAATAACAGATCTAAGTTTTTCTTCATCCCATTGATCCATAGTATCAGCTTCTTTCTTTGCACGATCATCAGTGTATAAATCTTTCTTTGTAGCTCTTTTCCCAATATCCATATCATGACTGAATTTACATTTTGGACCTTTAGGACATTTACCATCTCTGAAAAGAACACAAAGAACAGACTTTGGGTCAACTCCGAATGGGACTCTTTGAACAACTTGTGCATTCAATAAAGCCATTGCTTCAGCTTTGGCAGCTTCAGCAGCTTTCTTCTCTTCTAGTTTACGTTTAGCATTGGCTTGTTCCTTCTTGGCTTGGGCTGTACTTTGAGCTGCTTGTTCGACTTCTCTGACGAATCTCTGCACTTTTGAAGATTTATTTTTCTGTAATTCAGCTCATTGTTAGTAAAGTGATACTTTTTTGGGTTGGCAATCTTTTTTCTTCAAATTCTATTCATATACATACATTTTTTAGACCGAATGTTTTATCGGCAACGACCTTTTTGGTGTCTTTCTTTGGACCTTGATCCTTCTTTCCTTTCT
>JAJMLN010000038.1:24079-74721 GCA_030569675.1 Wickerhamomyces ulmi
TTTTTTTTTTTTTTTTTTTTTTTTTTTTTTTTTTTTTTTTTTTTTTTTTTTTTTTTTTTTTTTTTTTTTTTTTTTTTTTTTTTTTTTTTTTTTTTTTTGAGCCTATAAATTTTTCGGTTTGGCCACTTTCCATATAAACTATTGTTTTTTTTAGTACTTTTAACAAAGAAAATAGCTATTTGTTTAAAGAAGTCGTTTATTAGTCTATTTCATCTGTGTTTGGTAAGAATATACACTGCGTACTATTTAATAGTAACTGGTTTATCTAAAGTCCAAGATTTTTGCGAATTCTTTCGAAAGGTTTGTTCAACTTGAGCACAGAAAGAATGAACTTGGAATATAAGCAGAATGGAGTGAAATAGTGCAAAATACGTGCTAGTATTGTGTTTTCACCTCCGTAAAACTTGGTATATGGTGCTCCCCTTCTAATAGCCCTTTCAATACCATCAACAGTGTTTTTAGCATACACTGCTGTAGGTGTTCTCTTGCTAACTTCTGATGATTTATTCAATAGATCATCATCTTCCAAGTAGAAAATGGAGTCTTTTGATGTTTCCACAGCAGCTGGTTCCCAGATTTCAGATTCAACACCACCAGTAGCAATATCAACGACTTTGATACCAAGCTTTCCAACTTCAAGAGATAACACCTTTGGGATATATGAAAAAGCAGACTTACTTGCAATGTAACATATACTGAATGGGAAAGGCATCAATGGAACAATGGAACTTGTGAAGGCAACTGTACCTTGTGATAGAAGCAGTTCCTTTTGAAAGACCTTGGTAAGTTCCAATGGAGCAAACACATTAACTTTGAAGACTCTCTCCACATCTTTTTGTTCCACATCAAAAATTGCACCTGGGGCACCAGTCCCAGCATTATTGTATAAGATATCCAGTTTTCCACCAGTAACTTCAACAATAGCCTTCTTAGCTTCGTGGATTGATTCTGATGAGCTCACATCAAGTTCAATAGGAATGATACCATGTTCTTTCAAAGGTTCCATACGTTCGACACGTCTAGCACCAGCGAAGACTTTATAACCTCTTTTTGCAAATTCTAGAGCCAAATGGTACCCAATACCAGATGAGGCACCTGTGATGAAAACTGACTTTTGTTCTGTCATTTCTGTTTAGTAACTGTTGGACTTGTGACAATCTGATAGTGTTGAAAAGTATAGAGAATTGCAAAGTTCCACGGATATTTTAATTATTCGATTGGACATTTTCATTGAAAGTGCTTTCGGGTTTCAGTTTGTAGACGCTTTGGGAAATTGATCACCGGTAATCGAGACCCTTTCGACAATAAACATCAACATGAACTTATGAACTATTGAAATGGAATGGATGATTAGTATTTATGATAGTGAGTGTTTGTATTGAGTATAGAGAGAAGTAGCAGTGGAATGCTATATTAAGATGGTGATAGTGATATATAGTGAATGTTTGAATTTGTTTATATATTGTGGAGGACATTGACATCTATTATGTAATATTCAGCTTATATAGAAAGTACATCACTCTACTTTCTCAATATGTTCCAAACGTTTTCTTCTTACAAGCTGCACTTAATGTGATCAATGAAGCTATCCAGAGCTGGTATTGACTATTACGTGACAGATTAACTTCTTCTCTTAGTTACTGAATTTGAAGCTTCTAATGAATGAAACAAGTATGAAACAGATGTATAACAATCTTCAAGCTGTCATATATCACAGATGACAGGTCTATAAAATGATCCAAACGCTCTTCAATCTTCTATGAAGGTCTTTGAAACTACATTGAGAGGATTACAAGTGTCAAGGTGAGAAGAATGTCCATTGAAGAACGTATCACATCAGCATTTTCAGCATCATCTATAGAGAACCCCAAGTTTGTCTTATTATATGAAGTTCCAGGAACCAAAGAAGTTAAGGTAGTAAGTACAAGTGACCTTGGAGATAATCCAGTGATTATTGAACAGCTGAAGAGAGCACTAGCTTCGGAAGATAATGGTGATAGAAGTAATAAAGATCATAGTGGTACTACTGAAAACTCTAAACATGATGAAGACAAGCATATGGATACATATAAGTTCAAGAAAGTACCAAAGACACCATCAAAGTCTTTGAATACAGAGATCAAACTTCAAGTCAGGACACATGTTTTGGATTGTCTTAATGAGATACATCAACTATTATGCAAGACTGTCTCTAAACAATGGATCAAACTTATTGAACCAAAGAAACAGAGCAAATATCCATATAAGGAACGAGAATCAGCCAGACCTCCATGGTGGCCCAATTCAGTTAGACATATTGAACCAGATCATTTGAAGAAGGATGAAAGAGTGCATCTGATGTGTTCGATATTATTAGATCATAGATTTGTGAAGAACAATGGGATAGAGAAGTTTTATAAGTTTGTTAAGTTAGGTTATGAGGATGATAGGTTTAATGATAAGGAGAGAACTGCGATGAAAGATGTTTTCGATGAGGTGTTTCTTGTGGTATCTCAGTTTCATACTCAGGAGTTGAATGAACTTGAAGTTACAGATTGGAAAGCTATTCATGAATCACAGAAGAAACATAAAGGAACGAAAATGAAACGAAAGGCATCGAATATACCTCATGTAACTCCTCCAAGAAAGAAATCAACTTCTCTTGATCTATCAAATCATTCAGCGCAATCCTCTATAGATATAGAACTAGATGGTCTTATTTATCAGCATCGAAGAGATACTTCCTTTCAAGATAATGAACTTAGCACATTTCCCCAACAATCACAAATAAGCCCACTCCAATCTAATCCTGCAGAATACACTCATCCACCTTCATACATTACGCTTCATAACACAGATAGACATTACATACCACGACTACCTACTCATGATGGAACTACACAGAACATGGTTGCACCTCCAGTGTTTGTGGATAATCGATATCATTATTACAACTTAACTAATGATGTTAAAACTGGACAAGTCTTGCACAATGGATATTATCAGGGGCCATTGATATAGCATATATTATAACTACTAGATTTTATTGAATACTATTTGTAGTAATGCTGTGTATCATAAATTATCTATTTGTTATAAGTATACCTTCAACTATGCCAGAGGTATGTGATTAATGATAGTTATGGAATAAGTGGTTTAGTAATAGAGGTATTGGAATGGTAATCACCTATGTCTTAGTTCTTCATAATCAACTTCATAACTCTGTACTCTTGAAAAATTGAATGGTTTTTCTTTGCGTAAGTTGAAATAACTCTTATCACCATCACCATTAACAATAGCAGAACTTATCCAATTTAATCTATGAAACTTCCTATATCCCAAATTAACAATCTGTAATTCTTCCCAAAACTCATAGTTTGCCTTTCGATCTTTTCTATTAATCAAGATATGACCATCGATATCAATGGTGAACTTACTAACATGTGCATCCTTCAACACTCTCACATCATTAATACTATGTTTATCAAAAACAGGGACGATCAACGCAGGCTCATCTGTTGTTGTTAATTTCAAAACATCACCGTTTGGATAAAACCTCCAAAATCTAAAATATGTAACAAGATTAACAGGTGTATAGAAACTTGATGCATTCACACCTTCAGAGATATAAGAGTTTTTGGAGATATAAACCCCATGATATTTGATATATGGACGATCATTTAACATGGATTCCCAATTGAAATCCCAGTTTTTAACCATTTCATTCTGATCGGAAGTGATGTTGTTCAATGAAACACTTGTGGTGGAGTATCGTTGTTCAGGATAGATTAATCGACAAAGATGTTTATAAACGGATGAATCAAATGATAATTTGGATAACCTGGTACATGTTGTAGAAAGAGCGACATGTGCTTGTGGAGATGTATGTACCAAAACTGCGATTATTTCAAGGAGGATATCATCAGTAAGGATCTCAAGTAGATAGCATGGTTCAAGGACTTCTTCAATGGAATCTTGATCTAGATCTTGTTGTGAGATACCTCTTTCTCCTCCTATTTCATCATCTGTTTGATCATCTTCCACTAACTTCAAGCTCTTGATTGAGTTTTGCAACTCTCTCTGTCTCAGCTGTTCCTCATATTCCTTCTGGAGCTTTATTCTATATAGTTTTTCCACCTCAGGATGGGTCTAATGGGTAAGTTAGTTTATAATGTCTTTCCATTTCGGTAATTGAAAACGCTTATCAAAGGGACTTACTTTCAAAGCAGCAGAGTATTTGATGATGGCTTCTCTCATCAGCCCAGTGGCTTCCTTACTGGCACCTTCCTCATACAGCCCGATCGCCTTTTCCCTTCTCGCTATTTCCTCAGCTTCCATTTCTTTGAATTGTGTGTGTTTTCTGTTTGATTGATTGGTTTGATTACTGTGGTTAGTTTGTAAGTTTCCTAATAAATTCATGCACTGTGGAAATTTCATTGCTTACTCAGAAACAGATTTCTACGATAAATCACATGTTTTGATAGAAGAAATTGGTGATGAATAAATAGATTGAGCTGTATAGTGTGGAGTCTCTGTGTTATATATGATGGTGAGTATGAATGGTACTAACTCGTTTTTAAAGTGGAATACCTGTTCTTTTTTGGAATCAGATAAAGAGAAATTACCATGTAGATATTAACATCAAGAACTTCTAAAGAGAGTGGGTATCACCACAGATCTAATAAGACAATCACAAGTACGGTGGATGGATCTGATTGGGCTAGGATAAGTAATAGCTAGTGTCAGTACACTCAGAGATGCTCACTGAAACTTAATATCTAAGAATAAGTTTAAAGATCTAGAAAGAAACATATATAGAGATGTGTTTTATTTAGTACGTCTTACTCCTAATCTTTCAAATTTGTCGACCACTCACCTACAAAATTTAACCAAGATTTCACCATGCTTCTACTGGTTATGATGCACTTGTCATCTACATACACGCTTTTGTGTAACTACTATTAAGAGTTTTAAAGAGAATTATACAATGACCACAAAACCATGGTAACACAAAAACAACTGTCGTAGTTACAAATGAATACAGAAGTATTTGATCATTCTCCTTGACCTGTAGTTACACACAGTTCGATGAAGCCTGAAGTCATTCCACTGTTGCTTTTGAGAATCCCAGCCCACATCCAAGATGCTTTTGCTGCTTATCAGATCGATCCAGTCTTCATGTTACTCAGAGCCTATCAACGCAGCTCCTTCCTTCTCACAGATTTGTGCAACAAGTGTCCAGGCCATGTCAAACACTTAGATGTTCCAGAACCGTGCTTCATCAATAGGTTCCACCAAAATCCATCCAGTTGCTTTTAACAGATGATAAAGCAGTTACACAGTCATACCGTCATAAAACAGCAGCTACCAGTCCTTAGCAGCATCCAGCCAGTTTCTATTAACAAACTCAACGGCATCCATCCAGATTCATCCAGATCCATCCAAATCATCCATCCAATGTCTACTCACAAACTCAACAGCATCCATCCAGATTCATCCAGATCATCCATCCTGTGTCTACTAACAAACTCAAACAGCATCCATCCAGATCATCCATCCAGATTCATCCAGCGTCTACTAACAAACTCAACAGTATCCATCCACATCCATCCAGATTCATCCAGTATCTACTACCAGATTTGGCTGATAACATCGCTATCTTGATCTGCTGCTAGTTATGAGTTGCAAGTCCCAACTCCTTTGACTCCTATTATATCGATTCTTTGACAGAAGTTTTCGTTACAGTTATTAAACTTGTTGAAGTTCCTGAAGTCCTGTTATCCTTTCCCTGCTCTTACACAGTTAACATAGCTTTCCATTGTTTGAGTTCCTGTTATTACTTGATTTCCAGTCTTGCATAGTTCCCGTCCTTGTCCTTGTCCTACCACATCAGTCCAGCAACAGCATAACATCATTTGAAAGGTATGGTTACTACCATCAACTGTCTTTTCCTTTAATTCTAACAACGTGACATACCCAAAGTATCGTTAGACCAACAGTACTAACTTACCATGGTTTTAGAAAGTCCAACTTGATCTAAACAGTCCATCCGAGTACCAGTACCAGTCATCTTCCATTAGAGCCAGCCAGTCTTTTAGGCACCCAGCTTGCAAAATCTTCTTTGAGTCAACTATGGTATTTGATTAGAGTCCAGTTTATGAATTAGCATCAAACCATACTAGATAGTTTTAAGAATTGATAGAGTGAAAGAAAGATCCAGCCACTGTCATCGAGAGAGAGCAAAGATTGAAGAGCATTGTATCATGAGAAAGAACCAACTTCCAGTCCTTCCAAACAATGAGTTAGACAACCCTTCCTAAAAATATAGCTCAATCCAGTTGACAATCCAGTTTGCAGATTGCAATTATCACATGACTTAGATAACTCTGATCAGAGTCACCGTTCAAAGTTCGGGGTGAGCAGAGAGATCATGGCTCTAGAGTCAGCAGAAAATCAGCATTAGAAAGTTGAAGAAGTCATAGAAATTCAACTGAGAGAACCGAAATTGACAAGCATCAAGATTGATATGCGAAGAGCACCCAATCGAGAGAGAATAGAACCGACATCTAACCAAGTATTTGAAGATATCTAGGGCACAGAAGTCAGCAACAATTAAACACAGTCAATAGTCAACAAGCTACAGCCAACACCAAGCAACTGGTGGTCAGTGTCTCCTGATTCGGATCTTTTGGAGGATACACAAAACCAGATTTTGAAGAATATACCCCAGATTGAGGATAGGAGCCCTGGTCTATTATCATTACATAATCATCTGAGACAAGATTATGTAATTGTTCATTGGCTCATAACACCAGCTACATAATTAGTGTCACTGCTTTTACTTGCTCAAAGCACAGTGCTTCGAGTTCCTGCAGACTTGCTATATATTTAAAACATGTTCTCCATGTCGTCAATTAAACCATTCAAATTACACAATCACTGATCAATAATGTCCACCACATCATTGAAGAATGGTGATCCCAATAACAGACCGACACATAACTATCATAGTCTAAATAACCCCGGGAATGGATCGTATGCCAATGAAGAACAAGACCCTGGAACAGCTGGGGAAAACACATATCCAGTTGAACTATCAGGAGAAGATGACCCTGAAGTTGAGAACTTTATCAGAAAATATGGTGATGTTAAAGTGTCATATATCGATCCACCACGTCCCAATCCATGGTTCACAAGACCATATGCATTGAATTACTTCCATAATGGACGATTATTCAGAACAAAACATGAACGGACCTCAGCAAAGTTGGAGTTGTTTCTGGACTTAGTATACGTTGGTATTGTATCGAATATCGCTTCTACTGCAGTTGAAGATCATGATGGGTTTGCCTTCTTGAAGTTCGTGTTTGTTTTCATACCAGCATGGCAGATTTGGGCTGATATGAAGGAGTTTATGAATTATTACTTTAATGATGACTTATTACAGAAACTATATGTTCTTTGGCAGATTATTCTGCTACTTATTTATGATAATAATGTGGAATATGTGGATGATTTAGAGGATAACACCGGGTTGTTATCTAGTGTTCTAGCATATTCAGTCAGTCGTTTGAGTTTTGCGTTGATTTTGATATTTTATTCGTTTTATATCAAAGAACATCAAGTACAGATGAGACTAATGGGTGGTTGTACCATTGTGACAAGTGCTTCTTGGTATTTGATCTTACTAATAAGTGATAACAATTGGGCAAAATGCGTGTTTGCTGCATTGATGATATCTTTGGAACAAATTGCATTTTGTCTCAGTGTTCATCCATGGACCAAGAAGCTTTTGAAACTGGAATATTCAACAGCATTGAATATTGAACATGAAGATGAAAGATGTCATGCATTTTATGTCATTGCGATTGGTGAGTTCTTATATAACATTGTTTCAGGAAGTCCATTGGCATTAGGTTGGAAGAATCCTAAGATATCCAAGGGTGTAGGACTCACCATTCAGGCTTTTCTGTTTTTAGGAATATACTCACACAGAGATGGGAGTTTAAAAGCAGTACATGCTTTGAGAAGAAGTGCCACTAGTTCAATGATATTCGTCTATGGACATTTCATACTGATTGCAAGTCTGTTGATTGTTGGTGATGCAGGGGCTGATTTGTCTAAGAGCGAGCATACGTACTTACCAGAAGATGAGTTTGGAGTGCTGGTTTTCTACCATGTTGGTATTTTGATTGGTTTGACATCATTAGTGATACTATCACTCGCTGATAAGGACTTAGATGGGCCTAATGATCAAATTGTGAATAGATATGTGAGAATTGGATTCAGAATACCAATAGGTATTTTGATACTGGGATTGACTTGGACTTATGACAGGTTAACGACAGTTAATATTATTTGGCTAGATACGCTGCTTCTAATACTGCTATATGCCTACGAGTTCGTTATCATGAATCCAGTTAACTTTGGGCTAGCAACAGAAGGTGTAACTAGAGTACAAGACTTTTGAGTTAATACTAGTTCTTGTGAAATCGGATAACTATCTATAGAATACCGAGATCTAATTGAATGAATTATATGGCCTACTGTAGCTGAGTCTCTGTACCTGATGCATACTTGTTGGTGCATCACCGTTTTGGACGTCCGCACTTTTTTTTTGCTCGCTAATTAGATAAGCATCACATAAGATAGTCATCAACCTCATCACTCGTTGATACCTCAGTATTCGAGGCGAAGACTATGCGCTGCTTGTTGCAGTTTCATTGCGATCGGATACTTTGCTTATAAGTTGGACTTTAGTCGTTAAAACACAATATATAGAGGTAATCATTCAAACTTGACTGTAACTCAGTGAACAAAATATACGCGGCCTAACATTGGGCCGTGGATTACTTTTACTTTTACTGTGATCTCTCTGGCTCTCTGGCTTCTCGGCGCTTTTTGTGCAACAATCTCTGAAAACTTGGATCTTAACGTAATTTACGAGTCTTCACGTGAATGTCACGTGTAGAATCTTACTTGCCACGGGTGTGTAGTTCCGTGAAAATTTCTTTTTTTGGATTTGGGTGGAGTTGTACGTTTTGGGAAGACGTTCCGGCGGAGTGCATCTCGGAATGAGGAAAGCAGAAAGTGGAAGGTTGAAGAGTTTGGCTAGTGCTGCCTGGTGCCTAGACTCAGCAAATGCCTAATGTCCTATTGCGAGTTGTTGGGTAGAAGAGCCTTAAAGGGGGTGGAAGATAAAATAAAAAGTGTGGTTACAAAGGGTGTGTGACAGTGGTTAGTGGATGTCATTGTGCAATGTGTAGTAGGACCTGCTGGCTAGTTAACTTTATTGACACAATGTGGCAATTGCGGGAAATACCGAGAGGCACTTTCTAGTAATAGTAATTAGCAATTAGCAGTTACAAGGCGGCTGCCCTGTTGCTGGAAAGAGAATTTAGTTCCACGCATGAAAGCCGTTTTGCTAACATTGAGAACAAGCGCCTCTGAATAACTGTGCGTTAGTAATTTGCCTTCTTGTTTTAGGTGATCAATTCCGACGCTAATCAGGAGTTTGGTCACAGGACACACTGCACACAGTGAGACACAGTCAGAGACACAGCTGGGGCTTGAGCTTGCTTGGGCTTGGGCTTGGGCCTGTGTCTGTATTAAAAAAACACAGTTTGTGATTTGTGTGATATGACTAACTGTGAAACAGCGTCTAATCTAATCCTCGTTCTCTTTCTCACTCATATTCCCATTCAGATTGTTTCTTATTATAGTAAAGCGCCGTTGCCCAACTACACAAGAACAAATAAAACCACACACAATTCACTAAAATCACTTACTAAACATATCTCTAAGCATTTCTCTCATATACTCCATCACTCAACATAGCAAGATTCCTTCCCTCTTCCATATTCTTTTCTATACACATACACATACAAACACACTATCAATATGGCTTCTGCTATACCCATAACGATTCCTCGGAATTCAGCTACAGCTAGTGTGAGCTCCGGTGCAACAACAACGCCCTCATTACAAAGTGTACTAGAGCAAAAGAGACTATCCGTGTCAGTATCCTCACAGACACTTTCCAACTCAGCAACCTCATCCACAACATCAACAACTTCATCTACAACATCCTCAAGCCTACCCTCATTATGTTCATCAAACTGTGATACATCATTTCTTGAAAGCTGTGAAGATTCACATCCACTAAGGCCATTCCAACTCAATCTACTGAATGAGATCGATGAGGATTTCTTCAAAGACTCTCGCAATATTGAACTCGTACTGCCCATGAACAGCAATGACGTACACTTTGACCTCCCTTCACCAACTTCACAAACACAACAACTAAACCCAAAATCTTCATTCGTCTCAAACCTTTCCCAATCTCTTAAGTTTTTCACAAACTCTACTGCAAAACAGAACGAATTCCATCTTTTCAGTAACATCCAATCCATACAAGCAATCCAACCACGTCTCACTGATGACAGATTCATCCATTCAATACCTAAACAATTCCAAGAGACTGAGTTGAAAACATTCAGGGTTACAAACACACATGAGATCTCCAACTCCAACTCCACCTCACTAGTATCTACTACTCATAGAAACAGAGAAGCAAGAATCAACCCACAATTTTTAAGACTATACTCACACGAATCTTCTTGTCGTCAAAAGGGAATCCTACCTGAAGTTACACAACAAGAAGAGGATGAATATGCTCTTATCAACAACAACGGCTCAACATCTATCCGAAATGCAAAAGATGCACGCGAACTGGCACTAAGTATCAGACAAAGATTATGGCAATCAGTCGTACTACCTCCTCGTGAAGATGTGATACCAACTCAACCAGAATATGTATTTCTAGAATCGGAAGACACAGATGGTACTGAGAATACCACAAATATCAAACCAGAAAACGAAATTGGTGCTGATTCAAGCTCTACTGAACACGTCTCATTGATACGTAAACTAGGTGATTTCAAACCATGGGTTACTTTAGAAGATGAAATCAGCAAAAAAAGACAAGGAGTGTTGAGACCAAGAGGAATTCTGAATAAGAATGTTCAATTCACAGTGAAAGGATGGTGTAATTCCAGATTTGTCTCATCATGATTGGGGGACCCACAAAAACTCTATTTATTATTGCTTATTGTCATATAATAACTACCACTGACAAAAAAAGCTAGAAAACTTAATGACTATTCATGTTCATATATATTACTATATATTCGCTTTAATTATTAATGACTTACGACCGCTAAACATTTGTAGTATCACCATAAAGTGACCATTCACTGTACAGCTTGCAATGCTTATACAACGTTGAATATAGTTCATCTTAATCTACAATTTCAATGAATTTCTAAAGTCTTCTTTATTATGGTTTGAAGCCCCTGTCCAGAGCGCCTGTAAAAAGGAGAGGCAAATAATTCCACACCTTTTTAACAAACAATTGACACAAAGATTTAACACAAAACACAGATTTTAGACATCGCTACACAGACATTACTATGAGCTACACTCCAATAAATAACCCACCAGCATACTCGGACGATGCTCGTGCCCCAACTGCCTCAGATAACATCCCTGACGATTTCAAATTCGATACGGTGGTTTCGGGCTGTGAGCTATCAATCAGACAGCAATTCATTAGAAAAGTCTACGTTTTATTATTCTCTCAACTATTAGTCACAACGATAATCGGAGCTGCTGTCACACTCAATGAAAGTATCAAGAGTTTTGCCCTCGATAACATTTGGTTATTCTTTGTCGCTATGTTCGGTTCCATTGGGTTCATGATTGGTGCATATGTCCAATCACGCAAATACCCTGTTAACTTGATTTGGCTTTCGGGATTCACTCTATTTGAAGGATATACAATTGGTGTGGTGACCTCTTTATACGATACAGATATTGTTGTTGAGGCACTTGTGATCACACTAGTGATTTTTGTTGGGCTTACAATCTTTGCATTCCAATCTAAATATGACTTTACTTCATGGGTTGGTGTTCTAAACGCTGTGTTATTTGCCTTGATCGGTATCAGTTTCATCTGGTTCTTCTTCCAACCATCAAGCACTGCTGAATTGGTCTACAGTTCTATTGCTGCCATTGTTTTCAGTGGATATATCCTTGTTGACACCCAACTCGTGCTTAGAAAGTTCAATGTTGAAGAGGAAGTCCCAGCAGCCATCTCTCTATACCTAGACATCATCAACCTCTTCCTAAACATCTTGAGAATTTTGGCTATCCAAAGAGACGATTAGTGACACATCCAGACATCACATTCACTACCTTTTACTTGGACACCCGAACACCGCCATGACATGACCTCATTTTATGCAAAATCAATATATCTTTAAATATTTGAGAACCTCTCAACTTTCTTCTTTTAACGTAGAGTAAACATTCTCCCACCGAATCTAGTTACCATTAAACGACAATGACTGACCCAAATGGAACATCACAACTGAATAACAGTCGTATGTACTCACTTCAATTTATCATACAGAGAGAGAGAATAACAGATATTCCTTTTTCCTAGATCTTTGTTTACTAATAACAGCACACAATAGTAATCTACACCACGTTGACACTCAATTCAACAACGCTATATTCCCTAGAAAACACACCATTGGTACAGAAGTTCAAACTTGATATCAATGAACTTGTTTCTGCTCAGACTTCTAGTATAAACTCGTCTAAATCCCAAGTTGGCGCTATCCCTATACAACTGCCTCAAGGGCTGGATCTCACCTTATATTTCATCAAATACATTCTCAACACAAATGACATAGTCACAGTAATGACATTATTCTCTGCAGATCTACCATTATACTTCCCCATTGGGATGCTTGAAAACATATTGAGGGATTACAAAGAGTACAAAGAGAGAGAAGTTGGTAGTTCTGTTGAGTTTAAAGCCAGGTTTAATCAAATCATCAAGATCCATGAGAGTGATTTCCAAAAAAGTTATATTGAGTCGAATAAAAACGAATTAGACCAAGTAAGATTAATAATGAATGATAATATTGAACAAGTTCTAGAAAGAAATGAAAGAATTGGATTATTGGTGAATAAAACCGATAGGATAAATGCATTGTCTACGAATTTTAGAAATAACTCAGTAAGAGTTAAGAGGAAATTATGGTGGCAGAATGTTAAATTTTGGGCTATATTAATTATTGTTGGGATATTAATAGTATTGATAATATTTAGATTCTTATTTGGTTGATTTAAGATATCTATGAAAGTTTGTTCTTGCTCTAATCTCAAATCTTAAAAGACTATGAACTATTCTAATGAATTCAGCTTCAAATAATTTAAAACTTTCTATTGATTCAAATTCACGACCTGGTGCAATGATTATGATGTTTTGTAAATTATTCATGTTTCTTAATCCATTACAGAGGTTTATGATTTCACTATCAGTGTTTAAATCAATCACTAAATCTCTCAACTCTGGACAATGGAAATCACTCTCCCCTGAATCATTCTGTATAAATTTCAATGCTGAACAGGAGAGAACACCTCTTTGAACACATGAATATTTCAGTCTCATTAAACGTGGTAGGAATAATCTATCAACATGGAATGATCGAACTGAAAGAGCCATTTCTAATAATGTTAATTGAAGGAATACGTTGTGTCTGAATTTAAATATAGGTCTGTAGTTTGAAATATGATGATGTCTTATCACCAAACTTTGTAGAGCTGGTAAGTTGAAGTATTCCATTCCATGGAATGTATCACAATCAGATATTGTTAACTTGGTAAGTTTGTAAGATGACCGCAGGAAGTTAATAGAAGTCAAGTTCTCAAGATTGTACAATAACACTTCTTCCAAATGCTCAAACTTGAAGAAGATTGAATAATCATGATCATAGAAGTTTGGATTATCAATGATGTTCAACACTTTCAATTTAGTGACTATGAGCTTATTATCTATAAGGAACTTGATTCTTCTTGATCTAATAGTCAACCTTAACAAGTTTTTATACTTGGCCAACAGTTTACTGAGATTCAAGTTCAAGATATTTCTCATCACCACATAGTTTGATTCATCAGTTATGATCTTTATCTCTTCAACATGATTACAACATTCAAATATATCAAAGAACTCATTCAAATTATCACCAACACTTCTATCTCTTATAACCAGCTTCAAATACCTTAGATTTGGTGCTCTAACTTTGATATGCTTGATGGAATCAATATTAAACATCTCCTCATCTTGTTTTAAGATTTTTAATCTGGGAACGTTATAAACATAGTGACATCTATCTTTGAACTTATCATTGATTCTATGGAATGTTCCTCCACAAGGATCATATTTCAAAGCCCTTTCAACCAATCTCTCTAATTGCCAAATCTTCGATTGAGACATGGTTCTAATATTCAAAATCTCAAACCCCATAAGAACTCCCTGTACAACAAATCCCATAACACAAGCTGGGATATATGCAGGGTTAGCATATTCTGAGTTCTTATAAACAGATATCATTAGCTTGGTTCTAGTGTTACATTTATGCAACTTGTCCAACAACTCTTCATACTGCATCAAAGTTAATGAGTTCCAATCACCAATATGTATCACAACTATGGGATTTTGCTTGACTAGTGGTTTTATATAATCATTGAATTTATCAGCACCAAAGAACTCACTACCACTGTATTCTAACACTGTGCTCTTTCGTCTGGGAGGTCTGATTGTATCAGAGTCTCCTAAATTATCGTCATACTCATCTAAGTATTCATCTTCTTTTGGATCAAGATCTTCAAAATCAGAAGCTGATGGACTATCATCATTATCAACTGCCGTCTTTGCAGTTACTCTGTGGACTTTCTTCATTTGAGGTCTAGTGAAATAAATAGGCATATTAGCTGATGATAGTCTGAATTGTAAATCACCCATTGGGGTTTGTCTAACTTCAATATGACCAGTGATGTATGGAGCAATTGCAGAATCTTGATATAGTTTGTTCAATACATGGCCATCTTCAATTTGGAATCCGACTCTTGGTAATAAAGCAGGTATCATAGTGACTTTTGGACGTACCATTGTTGATTCTTTAAACGTATGATTGATCAGATACTTGTTCGTCTTGAGGTGTGTAACGATGGAAGAAATCAAATTTGAGCAGAAATAAATTATTATGAAGAAATCATCAAATTATGTCCTCGTGGTTGCTTTAATACTCTAATAGAAAAATATCTCTGTTTTAGAGAACTTTTTTCAACCACTCTTTAGTGGTAGGTGTATACTTCATATAGTGTTTTAACTATGAGAATAATTCAATACAAGCCCAAAAGTTCATTATTATAATGTTTTATTCGTTTATTCATTATTCCTTATCAACAACAATTTCTTCAGTTTCATCTCCAGTTTTATCACCACCTTCTGTCTCCACAATCTTAGGTTTCTTCACTTGTGGTTCATTTTCTGTACTTCCATTAACTTTCTCTATATCATCTTGGTTTTCTTGACCATCTTCTTCATCAACAGTATCATTTCCATTGTTCTCTGTAGAGTCTTTAGTTTCTTTATTCTCTTGATTTTGATCTTGTTCTTGATCTTTGACTGCCTCTTCTTCGGTCTCTGTATCCTTTTGTCCACTAGCAGCTTTAGCTTTATCATCTTTCTTTCTTTGTTTAATAGCATCCTTATGAGCTTGGTAAGCGTCCAATTCAGACTTGACTGACGGTATGAATGATGAGAATTCTGCAGTTTGTAATGCAGCTAGTATATCTTGTGGCCCAACGGTCTTTCTATCAAATTTCTTAGCATGGGCTCTGGCATGAACAAGTAAATAGCTCACGAATAATGTGGAACTCCGTTGTATAGCTGTAGAACTGTCTTTTGAAAGAATACCACCTTCTGGTATTATGGCTTTTGCAAGTTTGTTAACAGTCGCTTTTGGGAATAAAATGTCTTCTATTGAGATTGAGTCACGTTCTTTCGAGGTCACGGGATATGCGCCATCCGCATTCTTTCTCCATCCTTTTGGTGGCATCTTCAGTGAATTTATGAGTGGTTTGTAGTGTGAGTATAAACAACTCTGCGTTTTGGTGTACTTTTTAACAATCTTTTTCTAAAAGAAAACGCGTTGGAACATTGATTTTCGCCAATTTCTGAAATAATCCGAAATAGGGAAACACGTATATACTTTTGCGCAAAATGTGCGCAAATTTGCGAAATTCCGGCTATTTCACGAAAATGTGAAAAAATCCAATAACCGTCCAGGAAATGATAATCCATTTTTTTGTCTCTTGTATTACACAACCTCTTGATTAAACCAGTTAAACAAGGCCAGTTATTTGTTCAAGTAGGATCAGATACCCGAATATCAGATCATCCACTTCCTTTACTTCACCAGGTTTCTTTTTTTTTAAACTGGTTCAGCTTGTTCCTCAACTTCAACTTTTTTTTTCTGACTCGTTCCCCATATACACCAAAACACACACTCATCAAGTCATTAGAAGTATATCCTCAACTACAAATATTTAATAAGTCAACCTTTACACTCTTTGAACAAAATGAATGGAGACTCAAATATTGATATTAATGTTGACTTGCCTCCTCTAACGGAAAAACAACACCAAGAAATAGAACTTAGAGAACAAGATAGGTGGTTACCCATTGCAAATGTTGCCAGACTAATGAAAAACACTCTCCCACCTACAGCTAAAGTTTCAAAAGATGCAAAGGAATGTATGCAAGAGTGTGTTTCTGAGTTCATATCGTTCATCACCAGTGAATCTAGTGATAGATGTTTGTCCGAGAAGAGAAAAACAATAAACGGTGAAGATATTCTTTTTGCAATGTCCAGTTTGGGGTTTGAGAATTACTCTGAAGTTCTAAAGATCTATCTTGCGAAATACAGAGAACAACAGGCATTAAAACAAGATAGAAGGGAAGTCAAGAGAAGTAAGAAGGCTACTGAAAATGAGAACATGCTATACGAACAAGAAGAACAACTCCAGCGTGAAATGACTAACATACCTTTAAACGATGAGGATGATATTGATATGAACGAACATATAATACATGGGTATAGCGATGCTGATGAAATATTAAACTTGGCAGGCCATGATAATGACGAGAACGAAGAGGCAACTCATGAAAGCAACGACCCTACCCCAGATTTGAAACAGGAGCAAAGTCCGCAGCAGGAGGGTGGTCTCTATAACTACAATGACCAATACTGACCTATTTGAAGTCAATGTCATAGTTTATTTATATGTATAAAACTGTCTTGTGCTATATAACATTTAATTTGTTACTGTTATTGTTTGTAGTGTCTATTATATGGGCTTGTTCTGTTGTCATGGTTACAATATATACCCCCAATGTGACATCCGGACACCAACGGATTTCCCGACATTTCAAATGACTTTCGAAACAAAACGTCAAAAGTAGCCACTACAAAAGACACTACAAAAGACATTCCAACCAGACACTGTTCCATTGACCATCCAAGACAGACCCACCAACTACCCAATCAATCAGGTCACGTCTTTGTCCAGCAATTAGCAACCCCACAACTCAACAAGTAATGCTAGCGTCAAGAAACTACGTCAGAAGCGTGTCTGTGGCAAAATTAGGTGGTCGTTTGATTAGAACTACTGTGTCTAATCAGGCAAGACTGGCCTCATCTGCTGTCCAGTTCCATCAATTCAACAAGACCAGACTTCAATCAGAACAACACTTCGATAGAGACCTCCCAATTGGCGCTCTACTCGAACAATTTAATGGTCTAAGATTGAAAGATGACAAATCAGATAACGATCAACAGCTTCCTCCTATTGAAAAGGATGATTCAACAAACAATGATATTCCAAAAGATGACGTTCCGGAAGGAACTCCTGCTGAAGAGAAACCTGCTGAACGTAAAAGAAGGAAATCAACTCCAAAGACTCAGAAATCAAGTGTCGAATCAAGTTCGGCGGCTAAGAAACCCGCATCTTCTTCTTCAGGTTCAGGCGATGATGGTCATAACAATAAGAAGGATGATGACGGAAACAGTGGTGCTCCAGAAAAACCGGAATCTCCTGAATTTTACCCTCAAGTCTTAGCTTTACCAATGTCACATCGTCCTTTGTTCCCTGGGTTTTATAGACCTGTTGCTATAACTGATCCAGAAGTCATTAAGGCTATACATGAACTATCTGACAAATCAAAACCATATATCGGTATCTTCTTATTAAAGGATGATAATGCTAATAGTGATGTCATTCTAGATAAGAGTGAGGTTCATGAAGTTGGTGTCTTTGCACAAGTCACTTCAAGCTTTGTCTCTAAAGATGAAACTACCGGAAAGGAAACAATGACAATTATCACTTATCCACATGGAAGAATCAAAATTGATGAGTTAATACCACCAAAATCCGAAGAGGAAATACAATCAGAACAAGATGAAAGAATCAAGGCTTTAGAATCTGAAGTCGAAGAGGAACTTACTCAAGAGGGTAAAGATCTAACTCTTGAAACTGTTAAGAATGAAAAAGATGAACGTTTAATGAAAAGAGTAGATGAAGGAAACCAATATAACCCAGTTGATTTCTTAAAGAAATATCAAGTCACTAGAGTGAACATCACAAAATTGGAAGATGAACCTTTTGATAGAAAATCACCAGTCATCAATGCTTTAACTTCAGAAATCCTTAAAGTGTTTAAGGATGTATCACAAATAAACTCAATGTTTAGAGAACAAATTGCTACTTTCAGTGCAGCTATCCAATCCTCACATAATGTGTTTGACAACCCAGCAACTTTAGCAGACTTCTGTGCTGCTGTTTGTGCTGCTGATTCCCAAGAATTACAAGATGTTCTAGATGCTTTAAACATCGAAGATAGATTGAAAAATGCTTTGATTGTCTTAAAGAAAGAAGTGATGACTGCAGAATTACAAAACAAGATTTCTAAAGATGTCGAAAGTAAGATTCAAAAGAGACAACGTGAATATTATTTGATGGAACAATTAAAAGGTATTAAGAAAGAATTGGGTATTGATGATGGTCGTCAAAAACTCATTGATCAATTCCAAGAAAGAGTCTCTAAATTGAAATTACCACCAGCTGTTCAAAAAGTCTTTGATGAAGAAATTGCCAAATTATCAACTCTTGAAACAGCAATGTCTGAATTCAGCGTCACCAGAAACTATCTTGATTGGCTGACTCAATTACCATGGGGTAAATACACCCAAGAAACTTTCGATATTGCAAATGCAAGAAGAATTTTAGATGAAGATCATTATGGTTTGAAAGATATTAAAGATCGTATCCTAGAATTCATTGCTGTTGGTAGTTTATTAGGTGCCGTTGACGGTAAAATCATTTGTTTTGTTGGTCCTCCAGGTGTGGGTAAAACTTCTATCGGTAAATCAATTGCTAGAGCTTTGAATAGAAACTTCTTCAGATTCTCTGTGGGTGGTATTTCTGATGTTTCAGAAATTAAAGGTCATAGAAGAACCTATATTGGAGCACTGCCAGGTCGTATTGTCCAAGGTTTGAAAAAAACTGAAAGTTTAAATCCATTGTTCTTAATTGATGAAATTGATAAGGTTACACATGGTGGTTCTCAAGGTGATCCATCTGCTGCATTGTTAGAACTGTTGGATCCTGAACAAAATAACGAGTTCCTGGATCAATACTTAGATATTCCTATTGATTTATCGAAAGTGTTGTTTGTTTGTACTGCTAATCAACTGGATACAATCCCAAGACCATTATTAGATAGAATGGAAATCATCGAATTACCAGGTTATGTTGCTGAAGAAAAAGTTAAGATTGCTGAAAACTATTTGGTTCCATTAGCCAAGAAATCATCAGGTTTAGAACATACTGATGTTAATTTAACTACTGATGGTATTGAAACAATTGTTAAATATTACGCTAAAGAAAACGGTGTTAGAAGATTGAAACAATACGTTGAAAAAGTTTTCAGAAAAGCTGCCTTCAAAGTGGTAACTGAAGTTGCAACTGAAAATGTGGTTGAAACTAAAAAAGAAGAAGAAGGTGAAAAACCAGAAAATATTGAAACAACTGCTAACTCAACAACCACTTCTGAACCAAAACCAGCTGAATCTGAAACTGAAGCTGAAGCTAAACCTGAAGCTGAAGCAAAAGAAGCTGAAAAATCTGAAGAAGTTAAAGAATCTGACGAAATTGTTCCAAACTTGGAACATAACAAACCTTTAGAAGCTAAAGAAACCGTTAGTGAAGAAGAGGTTACTGTTAAAAGATTCAATATCCCAGAGGATTACAAACTTGAAATTTCATCCGAAAATATCAAAGATTTTGTTGGTCCAAAAGTCTACACTTCAGATAGATTATATGAAACCACACCACCAGGTGTTATCATGGGTCTAGCTTGGACTTCAATTGGTGGTACATCAATGTATGTTGAAGCTACTGCTGAAGAATCCAAGAATGAATCAGGTCATCCAACTGGTGGAAGATTGAACATAACAGGTCAATTAGGTGATGTCATGAAAGAATCAAGTGCTATTGCCTTTTCAGTTGCCAAGCAATACGTCAAGAGTGATTTCTTCAAAGCACACAATATTAATTTACATTGTCCAGAAGGTGCTACTCCAAAAGATGGTCCTTCTGCTGGTATCACTATCACTACTGGTTTAATCTCACTGGCTTTGAATAGTCCATTACCATCTATTGCAATGACTGGTGAAATTACATTAACTGGTAAAGTGTTAAGAATTGGTGGTTTGAAAGAAAAATTGATTGCAGCTAAAAGAAATGGAGTCACTACTTTATTCTTACCAAAGGATAATAAAGGTGATTATGATGATTTACCAGAAAATTTGAAAGAAGGATTTGATGTTACATTTGCTGAGAACTATAGTCAAATTTTTGAAAAATTATTCAAAGATATTCCAAATGAACCAACTCCAAAGATCATCAAAGCTGAAGAATCAAAAGACTAATCAATTCTGACTTTTGAAACAATAATTACACTTATATCCCGAAGCCCTACGAATAACAACATCAACTATAACAAATTATAATATTTGAGCATTGTACATAGATCATTACTCTTTTTATATATCATTTTACATTTTAGTTAATGTTATGAATCATGACTTACAGATACACATGGCAAGTAGCACATCCATAGAGTTAATGTAAATGTAAGTACGTCTACAATATGAAGAATTAACAGCACAATATCAATTTTTTTTTTTCTTTTTGATGATTGATTGGTATAACGATAGAAAAACATGCAAATCAAATGAACCAAAAACGAACATAAGAAACCAAAAACAAGGAACAAAAGGAAAAAAACGTTGTTAAAACACATAGTTAAACATGTTAATTAACCTGTAAAATGCAAAGTTGATAATATTGAACTGACTGTATAGATGTATCAGAATATTCAGGTAAAAAAAGTGGTGGTTAAAGGTAACAAAAAAAAAGAATAAATAAGAGATAGACGTTTGAGTACGTCAACTCAGTTTTTTATGATTTTCAATCAGACAGATATTGTGGTTGTTTAGACATTAGTAGGTTGAGCCCATTCCAAAACTGTCAATGCAGTAGACACAATACCAATGGTTGTAGGCAGTGTCAAGACAACATAACCCCAGAACAAGACACCGGCCATTTCTTTTTCGTACAATTCATTCAATTGACAGATTTGAGATAATTGAATAGCAGGTGGTGAGATGGTTAAAACAAACGCCACGATCAAGAAGATTGGATCATCAAGAATAGAAACTGGGAAGATTTTAACAGCTAAAGCAATCAATGGTAATAAGATCAATGGGGGTATGATCATTCTTGATAATAATGAACCAACCACAATCTTTTTATAGTTTGGTGAAGCTGGTGGTGTATCATGTGAAGGGTATAGATTAGAACCCAAAACAATCAAGATCAATGGAATGGAAACTGAACCTAATTGAGTGATTGCTTCAGCAATGGTGTTATGAACAAATCCATTTTCAACATAGAATGCATTTTGAAGAGCAGGAGTGGAAGCAACAAAAACAGCAGCAGCCATGGCGTAAAGAGGTGGATTCATAGCATTGTTGATTCTTAAAACAAAGTTACGTAGAGAAGTCCAAATTCTTCTAATTGCAGATGAATCCTCTTCTTCGTAAAAGACTGAATGTTCACTATGTGTAAATGAATCATACTGATGACCCAATAGCTGATCAGTGTCTGAAGATTCAGTGTTTGTTGAGCCAGGGCGACTTTCAATATCACCCGGTTGAGTAGAGGCGGAACTATTATCACTTGAATTAGAACGGGCAATGGCAACACTTTTGATATTTGATGCTGCTTCCAGATCAGTAGTGTAAAGATGTTGAGATGATCTTCTTTTTAGCAAAGTGTTATAACCCCAAGACCATCTTAAAACTTGACCAATTTGTTGAAAGATCAATAGGTATAAGATACCTCTAGAGGCGACCTTTGAAGGGTCATCGTCTTCGATATCATCCCATTCTAAATTGGGAAGAGTATAAGCTAGAGCAACAGTCAATGACACGGGTAGAGAGTTGGAATTACCAAAAACACTCATAGCGGTAACGAAGTTGGTCTCTGTTGGGTCAAGTTCAAGGTATTTTGAAACAAAAGTAGACACCAAGTAGGAGATACCAGTTGAGATAGCATAGAAGATTGGAATGATGATGATCTCGACCAATTTCTTCAGCGATAAAGAAGGAGCCAACTTGGAGAAGACCAAAGCAGGAGTAAAGATATCAACATTCAACACAGAGACCTTTTTCTGTGCACTCTTGTCCAGACGACCTGTCTTAGCAGCCCAAAACCCAGCAAGACATACTAGAATAACCTGAACAACGGCTTGAAAAGTAAGAAAAGAAACGTTTAAGAAGGATAACTGAGCCATAAACCACTTGATTGAGCTTACAAGTGAAACAAATGGGAAACAAGAGAGAAATCAGGCAGTAGAGACTGGTTAAAAGGTGAAAAAAATTGGAATGAAATCCATATCTATCTATACCACTGATTCGACGGCGCTAATTCTTGCGCCAATTGCGTTTTTTGTGTCACTTTCCTTTTGTGGTAACTAAAGCACACGTTGCTTGCGAAAAGTTTGCCACATGTTGTTACTTGATCCGGTAATACTAGACGAAAAAAGCGTATAATTTCGTTTTTCTGACCCGATAAAGTAAGAGCCCTGCCTATCGAGCCAGGCGAAGCACCTGCAGACGCGTAATTTTTACGGTGGAAAGAAGACGTAATGCTGATGTAATCTTCCTTTCTATGCGTCTGCCAATCTCCGTGCCATCGAGCGGTCACGTGCGATAACGTTTCTTTTTCTCAAGTCACATGATAATCACGTGTGTAGATCACTTTCTCTATGATAAACATTGAGAGCATTTAAAAGCAAGTACTTTCCTCATGTAACGTTGCTAATTATATCAACCAATGCTATTCCAAGATTGCAAATGAACCGCAATGTCTCCATTAACCAATGATGAAGCTGTACCAAGCACTGACCCTCGTGAAATAATATTCTCCGACTTTAAGCAAGAGTTTCAACACATTGAAGAGTTCCAATTATTGAAGCCATATCAGGATTTTGCAAGTGACTTAAATCTTGAGACCTTCCGAAGTTTATCAGCCATTGATAAAGTTAAGTTCTTTACTCGCCTTCCTCTTTCTTGCTACGATCGAGGAACAGTCCCTCCACGGGATTCATCTCCCAATTTCACGAAGGTTGACAATCCAATCAATAATCGCCTAGACCTCCCATCAAACATTATTGCATTGCCATTTCAATTCGACAGCAATGCTTCAACAAGAGACTATAGGGTAGGTAGACACTCTATACCATCCCACGAATTGAAGAATCAATACAACTTGAGTCTGGAAGAAGCCTACAAAAGGTATGTGAAACCCTATCAAAAGAAACTGAAAAGGGTTATGGCATCTGTTGCAAAACAAGAGGAGTTAAATTCGTTGTATGAGGGGATAGAAGGGTCAAATATCTTCCATGACTTAAGACTGGATTGTCAAGGAAGGGATATTGTGTCCAAACGGGTTGATTATTATTATCCCAAGTTTCAAATACAAGATCACATTAATCGAAGCATCTTGGCACCACTCAGTCCTATATTCAAATGTCTCAATAAGGAGAACATGAATTCAGTGAAAGCTTGTCTAGAATCCCGTGATAATGTTAAAATACCTTCAGTTAATTTTCTGGAGTTTGCTATCAGAAAGCAAGATAAGATTAATGAACCAAGACTAATTCGTCCAAAGTTTATTTCTGGAGTTTTTGACACCATGGAGAACCGTCCCTACTTACCAACGTGTACCTTTGAGATAGAATTACCAGAAGTGCAAATATTTGACAATACAGCTTTCAATATAGGACTAGATCGTGATTTTGAATATGATGGTGTTAAAGACGATGATGATAGAGCTGCTGTTTCCTTAAAGCAAACACTGGTAAAAGCGCTGTCCAATACACTCGCTGCTAACTGCTATAAAGCAGTGATAAGTACCGGTATCGGGTATCTCTTTTTAGAGATTGATGCTTACAAATTGTCAAAGTGGTATCAAGAAGGGAATTTCTCATCAATCAATAAAGAGTCATATGGTAATTACGTGAACTTTATAGGCTTTGCACCTGAAAGTTCGGTAGTTTATAGTATACCATGTTATTTGACATTCATTGAAGACTCATTTGAGGCCAAGGACGTGAAAGAACTGATAATGGCCTTTATTAATCTTGAAGAGGACTACTTTGAGAAGGTTGAATTGGTTAAGGAGTGGGTTGAAACCGTTGTTCGTGCTTCCAGTTCCGCTGCTGATCGTGATACTGAATTCCATAGGTATTTAATTGACTATGCGACGAGAGGATTGGAAACCGTTGAACAAAAAGAGTTACCACAGCTGGACATAGAGGCTGAGGCTGCCTTAAAATCATCATTGCAGAAGGTGTGCAATATAAGACTCAATGCCTTCGCTTCTCCATTTCTCTTAGATGATGATAAGACAAGGATCAACCCATGCTCTCAGCTCCTAGTAGTGAACTCAAGTATTCTTGATAAGATGGAGTTCTATGATAATTCTGGTTCAGTTCAAACTGAGGATTCCATAATGTTGAAGTCTAGGGATCCTTACTACTTCATACCTAACGATTATGGATCCAATAGTGACGAAACAGTTGAGCCTGAAAGTTATTATAGAAGCTGTGTTGAACAAATCTATTGGGAAGCGAAGTTTCTCATTTACTTGAATTCAGATGTTCGTACAAAGAACTATGTCCCTAACTTTATCATGGCAGGTCTAATAGCTGACACTGGACCAAGATCCATTTATTCTACATATCCTGTCATTCGTGGGCCTGCATTCTTAATGGAATGGTTTCAAATAGAAGATTGGAAGTCACTCTCTACTTCCCAGGTGGAATGGTTGTATCAAAATAAGGTGGTTCCTGCTTTCAAAGCCATTCATTCTAAAGGGGTACTGCATAAAGATGTTGCTCTGAGAAACATAATTGCTATCAAAGGTGGTAAAGATATACGAATCATTGATTTTGATAGATCCTTATACATTGGTGGTCAGCCTGATGCGGAAGAACGTTTCCAGTTAGAGATGGTTCAAGTAGAAAGGGCTTTCCAGAAGTTGACTACAGCCAATTGATTGAAATTCTTCGAGTATTGTGTATCCTGTTAAGAATGATGACATGGCAAGTATTTCATGATACTCTGTACTGCTAGAGATGACTTTTCCAAATTCATTGGGACACACAGAAGTGAGTATCTATGAATATGTGATCTGTGAAAAGATAATACTTAGTACCCTATTTTGAAGGAGTGTACCATTGAATACTGGTATACTTCAGCCTCTCAGCTTTAGCACGCCGGCATCTGTACTCTGTACTCTGTAGTTGTACTATGTTCCTTGTATTTAACGTGTTTTGAGGTCGTTCGGTATATAAGGAGACTTCCCCTATTCGGAAATTACTGGATCGGTCAATTATTTGATCTGCTATACGAGTCGATCACATACGAATCCAATACGAAAACCTTCAAAACAAAACAAAACGTGAACAAAACGTAAACAAAGACCACGACATTCATCTTCAACGGACGAAGCACAGACTTTTGTTTGATACAATGGCAGCGGTTACGAAAAAGAGAGGTTCCCAGACTAAGGGTCTTCCAGAAGGTAGATACTTGAAACCAGAAGACATCGAGTATGAGTTCGGTGGTATTCCCGGTGTTATTGGTATGGTTATCGGATTCCCATTGTTAATGTGGTACATGTGGATCAGTGCTGAGTTCTACAATGGTCAACCAGCTTTGCCTTCCGAGGGTCAGTCTATTAGTGACTTTTTGAAACATTTATATCAAATATTCTTAGATCATGGTGTTCCTTCCTTCAGAGCTTGGAGAATCTTTTTGACCTTCATCTTTGTTCAAGTTGGTTTCTACTATACCTTGCCTGGTATCTGGACTAAAGGTCAACCATTAACTCACTTGAAAGGTAAACAATTACCATATTTCTGTAATGCTATGTGGTCTTTCTACACCAGTTTTGCTGTTGCCTTGGTCTTACATTTTACCAGCATCTTCCCATTATACACTATCTTGGAACTATATGGTCAAATTCAAACTGCCGCTATCATTGTCGGTATTTCATTCTCTGTCTTATTATACATTTACACTCTTAACGTCAGTCATGATTACTACCGTATGACTGGTAGTCATATCTATGATTTCTTCATGGGTGCTCCATTGAACCCAAGAGTTGGTATCTTAGATTTGAAAATGTTCTTTGAAGTTAGATTACCATGGTTTATTCTATTCTTCTTGTCATTAGCTGCTTCTTTGAAACAAATTGAAACTTATGGTTATTTGTCTCCTCAATTAGGAACTATTTTATTAGCCCATTATCTATATGCTAACGCATGTGCCAAAGGTGAAGAATTAATTGTTCCAACTTGGGATATGGCTTACGAAAAATTCGGTTTCATGTTGATCTTCTGGAACATCGCTGGTGTCCCATTCACTTACTGTCACTGTACTTTATACTTGCATTTTCATGATCCAAAAGAATACGAATGGTCATCTGCTTATAACACTTCTTTAGTTATTGTTTACTTGATTGCCTACTACTTTTTCGACACTGCTAATGCTCAAAAGAACTACTTCAGAAAACAATTAGGTGGTGACAAATTTGTTAGAAAAACTTTCCCATACTTACCAAAACAAATCTTGAAGAATCCAAAATACATTGTCACCAAATCTGGTTCTTATTTGTTAACTGATGGTTGGTATAAACTTGCTAGAAAAATCCATTACACTGCTGATTACACTCAAGCTTTGATCTGGGGTTTGGCTTGTGGTTTTGCTTCTCCATTCCCATGGTTCTTCCCTGTCTTTTTCTTCTGTGTTTTAGTCCACAGAGCTTTGAGAGATCAAAGAAAATGTGAAAAGAAATACGGTGATGACTGGAAACGTTACTTGAAAGAGTGTCCATACTTATTTATCCCATATGTCTTATAGACTTATATGAAATACCTTAAAATTAGAAATACAAAATGAATGGGTCCTAAAAACCCTACTTTAAAAAGAACTCCAATTTGGTGATATTGTTATGATCATGTACAGATACATACTTAGAAAGAAATTATAGAAAAAAGCTGAAAAGTTTATTGCCTTTATATATACTACACGATTAATTACTATGCCAAAATATTTTTGTAATTGTAATTTTATTTCGAACTATTGTACAAGAAAGAGAACAGTTCTCTTTTTCTAATCTTGTTCAGCAATCGATACTAAACGTTCATCAATTTCTTCTGGAGTTAAAGTAAAGAACTTATCTTCAATAGCAACACCAATTTCGATATCATTCTTTCTGAATTCTGTACTTAAAGTGTTTGATAATGTTATGATAGCGAATTCCACCACTTTTTTCCAGTCACCATCCACATGATCTTTCTTTTTGAACTTCTTTTCCAAAGCAGTAGTCAATTCTTGTTGTTTTGGACCAGTAGCATTAGCTTTTGAACCAATGTAATAACCAGCTGGATCTGTCTTATATAATGAAGGACCATTTTCATCATCAAATGCAGCAAAAGTCAAAGCTACACCCAATGGTCTCATATATGCTCTTTGTGTGTATATCTGAGAGATGTTGGCCATTCTCTTAGCCAATGCATCCACTGGCATGTCATAACCGTTCTTATATTTAAATTCAGCAGCTTCAGCTCTGGCTCTAAGAGCTTGAGATCTTGCATCGGCAATTGATCCTGTAGCAACAAGCCCAATCTTGGAAGATATTGGGAATATATATGAAACGGTGGATGGATCTAGTAATTTATCAGGAACTTTCTTCTGTGAGATTATAACAACACTATCTTTACCAGTGACACCAAGTGCGTTGATATTGGTGGAATTGATCGCTTTGAAAGCGTATTCGACTTGGTATAGACGCCCTTCTGGCGAGAAAATGGTGATGTGTCTGTCAAAACCAGCGGCACCAGACATTTTGAGTGTTTAATTTGGTGTTTACTGTTTCTTTGTTTCTTTGTTTGTGTGGTGTTGCCACTAGTTGATTAAATCTGTTTCCGAGGATTCAGAAAGTTCCCGACAAAACTTGAAAACTAGTAGTAACCCAAATGGGGTATATTCCCCTATACGGAAATACATGCTGACTCAGCGAGGGAAAAAAAGTGTCGGGAACTATTCCAAAACATGATTTTAATACAAATTTTGGTTATTTTTAAGGATTTTTGGGCGATTTTTGAACTTTTTTAACGAGAATTTTGTAGATATTGCCCTAATTTTACTATATGTTGGTTCATTTACACTAAAAAGTGATTTTAAAATTTTTTGAAAAAATCTAAATAATTTTGACTAAATCGTTTTTTAAAATTTGAAATGAAAATACTACATAATTTTGACACAAAAAAAAAACATTCCTTAAAAGCATATTTACATCAATATTACGACTAAGAACATCATAAAATGCCTTAAAATGGTCCAATTTTCGCGAAATATGCCCCAAAATTTCGGCTGGGCTATCGCCCAGCCTCAAAGCCGGGTAATTAGGCAATTGACCAATCATGTAATTTCTAGCGCCCACCTCCAAAAATGTAGTTCAGCGAAAAAAACGTAAACAAATAAATAAACAAATTATATCTCAACAACAAGAGGAAACAATCAACAATGTGCAAATAATGACTAAACATCACTACCTTATTAACAAGCTCATACTATCTGCTAACTACTTGTCAAGCAACCCAGAATCCTTCTTGCCCTAAAAGAGTGAGTAGAGAGATCAACGTCACCAATCTGTACATTTACTAACTAATTACCATAATAGGGTTATACCATCCCATTAGTCAAAGTTTGGACAAAAGTGAGTTTAATGTGCCTCAATTCTAGATCTTTACTAACCATATAGTACATACTAGCCAAATGACGCCGTCAATTAGCTTATACGATTTCAGCAAAGGCACTGCGAACGTGCGAACGGTCTTTTGGAAGGCTTTGCAAGCTCAATACTCAGAGTGAAAACAGAAGCAGACAATTAGTGGTGTTCTGAGTTCAAACATTCATAGCCCTCCAGTGTTGAACCGACTGAGTTAGAGCTCGAAGTTCATATCCAATATTGCCTATCCAGTGTCTAACCTCGAGACCGTTCTGGCTTTGTCTCACAACTAGCGCGTCGTTACTCCATATTGCTACCCTTCACTCTATTGAAAGAATTCTTGAGAACAGGAAACGAGCTCTGAACTTGAAGACAACATGGAACAGTCAGGTCCTGAGAACTCAAAGCTCTAGTTAATGAATTCTTTTAAATCTGATGAACTGTGCCCATTTGCCTATTTGCCTATTTAGCAGAAAAAACAGAAAGTCATTGAATACATCAAACTCGATGAAGATTCTTCTGTTATTACTGGTGCTAAGGAAGTGACCGATGCTGTGGTGATGAAGGTGAAGTTGTTCAAAAATTCTATGTGATTCTAGATTCTAATCTCTGTCCTACCGAACTAAATGATGTTGTATCCAATTACAAACAGACTCAAGTGGGTTTTCATAGCTGCGCTAGCTGCACTAGCCGTAAAGAAATAACCACACAGAAAAGATTCGTTGAACTTACGAGTTATCAGAAGCTTACGTCAAGTCATTAGTTTTTGATGAGTTGGCTGACTATGTCTCTCTCCTCAAAAAGAGAGGCAAAACATTAGCAAAGATCAGTCTGTGGTAAATATGACCCGTCTTTTAACCTCCTTCAAGATACATTTAGGTAGTACTTACAAAGCAGAACGATGGTACTAGAATTTTGAAGGTTTTCTCTTCATTTCCTACGAACCAAGAAACTCTGATGATCATTGGTTTCAATTAGATGGTTAATATCATCGCGAACCAAGTTCCTATTGATGAAGGTCCAAATGGGAGCCAACACACAAATGTCACTACGATGCTCTAGCCATAAGTGTCCTTAGTATTTCAGAGACCATGAATGGCCATTATCTACAAGATTTAATCATTACGAAACTGTTTAGGCTATCACTACAAAGATTATAAAGATCTTGAGGAACTCAGCTCACAAAGCTTGTGTCGACAAGAATAATGATTATGGTCTTGTGTCTACTACAGTTGTTTTAGCTAGATATATTAGTCTGATGGTGCTCATACAAGTTTAAAGCATATAGTGATCTTTAATGATGCCAGTAAGATCTACCGGATTAATTGAACTGGAATATAAGATAAGCATTGCATATTCAAAGGAAAAGAACCGAGAAGCAGACCATAATTGGTGAAGGTAAATCCAGACAGTATCTAAACATTGTCCCTTTGATGGAGTTAGATGATTCGACAAGAACAGTATTACATTCATTGACCCATTTGATGGACAAGTTGTGGAGGCAACTTAGACAATGAAGATGATGACAAAAAGAACTGTATTTCAGAATTGAGGTGAAGTAGAAAGTGAATTCTCAGACTCGAACAGTTCGAAAAGGCAAACTCTCAACGTGGAGGTGCTAGTAAGTACTATTTATGTTGAATTTGAATATAATATCTTCAGTAATTTAATATGTAGCATTTTATGTCGATGAACACAACTATACTTTGATATTCAGAGAATTTCACGAATGTGCTTTTGATATAGGATTCTGCTATCTAAAATTATCTTATAGTAATACATACATAGTACATACTAACGTAGTACATACAGTGTGGAACAGAGTGTGGGTCTCATCGAGAGACAAATCTACATGAGTGCTCTTACCAGAATGATTACATAAGATTTGCTTAGAAATATCTGTGTCGGGAACTTTATTGGCACTCTCTGTTTCCAACTTTTCATAGAAAACCAGATCACGTGATTACTCTGAGAATTCTGATTATGTAATAATTCTCTGTCTGTGGTATCTTAAAAAGCAACCAAGAAAGTCCCCTTAGTCTCCACAATTTAAAATATGGTCTAGGTTTCTAGGCCCTAGGGACTCGCTAATATTCAGTTTTCGCGTCGACAAATTTATTAAAATTTCAAAACAAAACCAAAACCAAAACCGTAAACAAACACGTTATATCCTTTAAAAACAACGATAAAACCATCATTCGGCATAATTAATCCTTTGGATTGTAAGTATCATCATAATTCAACATGTCTTCGATATATACTAACATTTTGGTTTCAGGAGTCTCATTTTTTGCTGTTTTTTTCGATGTTGTTTATTTTTTTGAAAGTCAAAACAAACACGAATATTTGACCAACTCAAAATTTACAGAAATTGGTTCAATGGTATGTATATATACGTGGAAATCACCATCCTGTACACTTGTTACTAACGTTCTCTTATAGCAAATCCCTTGAAATTTTGAACGGAGACAGAAACAGTTAATCATCTTCCAAATGATTGTGATTAGCTGACGAAAGGGGACAAAACACTTTCAACAGCTTACTCAGTGATAGCTGACGACATGGGGATAGCACCAGTAGAGCTAGCTCTCGATGCGTATGAAGACTGACTTTATGTTATTTTTGTGTTTTTTGTGCTTTTTTTTTCTTTTTTTTGTCTGGTGGCCGCCGTTGGTATTTAATCGACTTAGTTCTATGGTTTACGGTTGGTTTCACTTTGGTTTAATGTGTGTTATCGTTTCTTTGGCTCGCTCGAGACTTGATTAGTGCTCAAACACTGGAGGGTTGCTCATATTCCTTTTAATTGCTCGCATCTTACTCCGATCTTTGATAGAATTTGACTAAAGATTACCGGGTCAAGCTTTTTACTACATTAAGTGAGCATTTGCAGCAGATGGGAATGCAATTCCAATAGCAGACGATCAATGCCCCTTTGGAAGTTGAAATAGATAATGTTTCTAAAGAAAAAGGTGTATTAGTGGTAATATTGTCAATAATATAGTTTGAAAGGCTTCAAATGTTTTATTGAATCTTATACACACTACATATTATCAGATTATGACCATAGACTCGGTCTATATATCGCTTTATTCTCATTCAAGTCGCAGAGTAGATGATAAATTTGATCTTAATTGAGCTTGAAGCTATCTTGATTTACAATAAGATCGGTCATGGCATCTTTTAAAACCTTAGAAACATAGTCAAATGTTCTCTGTGCTTGAACTTTGGAGCCGCTGAGAAACCCTTGTGTATAGACCAGCGAAGGCCTAGAATCACACAATTGAACCTTGAGTCCTTCATTTCTTATTATTTTCATATGTTGTTTAAAAACGCCAGACTTTTTTCTATACACCATGTCAGCATTGAAGTAGTGAAACGTTTTAATGTAAATTTGGCTTCTATAAGTACTGCTATAATTTGAAAATCTGTTGCAGACGGAGGAGAAAATAACCATTAGATTAAATTCAATCTCTTACACTCTAGCTGTTGGGTTTTCTTAGTTGATTGAAAGTTATCGAATACTACGTAAGACTCAATGTCTAGCAAGTGGATAGTATAGTTCAGATCATTATCTCTATTTCTGTGAAGAACGTCTAACCGACTTCGTAACCATAATTTGCAATCAGCCGTGGAGCATTCAAATAATGAGAGTCGTTGATTACATTATTAGCAGTACCATACTTTTTACATGAAGGATAATGTCGACGTTGAATTGAAGTATAGTAGATTCACTTCTTTTCGCTCATTATATACTTCAAGATTTTTATCAACACTTTGACACAAAATTAATATAAGAATTTTTGGGTCACGTGACAACGACGAAGAATTATAAATGAGACTTAAACTACCACTATGCGTCTGAATTTGGGTTTAAAACAACTGATATGATGATAATAGTCGAGGAGCTTTCCAATGAGCAACAAAACTGCTCTATTTTTGATTTTTCATCACACATTTGTACAAAAAGACAAGGTCCTTTCTCATTTTAAGATATTAGAATGTAGATTGAGTTTTTATAAAAAATAAAAATAATTGATTTTTACGGAAAAAACTGGCTATACTAAAAGTTTGGATGGATTTAAGCATAATACAGTAGTTTTTATATCATTATTCACAGTATATTACTCTTTTTATAAGTCATTAATATATTTGGCTGATTTTTGAGACTATTACTAGTCTCTCAATTTACAACTCGATAGTCTGAAAATGTTACCTATTATGGTAATTTTCGCGGATTTTAATGCATAAATATGCAAAACCTGGTTGCTTTTTAAAGCAAATCTCTCTGTCTGTCTGAGAACGCTGGTAAGAATTAACCGGGTAACCCCGGGGAACCTTGTCTCTCAATAACAAAAATTATCAACAACAACAAACAGTTAAAGATGACCTTTATAAAACAGCTCAACCAGGCAAACGACAATGTCAGAGACGCTTTTCCAGGACTCGAAGACACAGGCTCATACACCCACATACACAACAGACACAGGGCTGTCGTACAGTCCCAATGTGTCGTATCATTATAACCCAAAAGTCTCGGAATACCATTATGGTGTTAAACATCCTATGAAACCTTTTAGATTGATGCTTACGGATCATTTGGTGATAGCCTATAAATTATATGAAAAAATGGATTTGTATACGCCCAGACCTGCAACTAAAGAAGAATTACAAGAATTTCATTCTGAAGATTACATAGATTTCTTACAAAAAGTTACCCCAGAAAACGTTAATAAGAATGCTAACCTTTTAAAGAACTTCAACATTGGTGATGATTGTCCTGTGTTTGATGGATTATACGACTATAGTACCTTATACAGTGGTGCATCCCTAGATGCTACTGATAAGCTGATTTCAGGAGCATCAGATATTGCAATTAACTGGTCTGGTGGGCTTCATCATGCAAAGAAATTTGAACCTTCTGGGTTTTGTTATGTCAATGATATTGTGCTGGCCATATTGAATCTATTGAGATATCATCCTAGGGTTTTATATATTGATATTGATTTACATCATGGTGATGGTGTTCAAGAAGCTTTTTATACAACTGATCGTGTTATGACTGTTTCATTCCATAAATATAATGGATTGTTCTTTCCAGGAACAGGAAATTTAGACGAAACAGGGATAGGAAGAGGGAAACATTATGCATTGAATGTTCCTTTGAATGATGGGATAGATGATGAATCTTACATAAGGCTTTTCAAATCAATCATGGATCCTCTGATAACAAGTTTTAAACCAACTGTTATAGTGCAACAATGTGGTGCCGATTCATTAGGTCATGATCGTTTAGGTTCTTTCAACTTGAATATCAAAGCACATGGTGAATGTGTGAAGTTTATCAAAAGTTTTGGAATACCATTGTTGGTATTGGGTGGTGGTGGATACACTCCAAGAAATGTTTCCAGATTATGGTGTTATGAAACTAGTATAATGACAGATGTGACCCTAGATTCTAAATTACCAGAAGAACTACCTTTTAGAAATTTCTTTAATCCAGATTGTACATTACATCCTAATCTAGGAGATAAACTAGATAACAAGAACTCACGGAAATATCTAGAAAATGTTCGAAACAAAGTATTAGAAGAGTTAAGATATCTAAATGGGGCACCAAGTGTACAGATGAGTGAAATACCCCCTGATTTTAACAAACTAACTACAGAGGAGGAAGAAGAACTGAATGAATTGAATGAAAAATCTGATAGAATGATGGTAGATGCTAAAGATGCAGCTAGAACTGGTGAACTAGTTGATTAGAACGCTTTGATGTGTGCTTCTTTATTACGGAATATTGTAATAGTAATTAATAGTAATTAATTTTAATAAATAGACAATGTCATATATGTTGCATCTATGCAAATGTGATTAGATCAACTTCATTCGTCGTAACTCCTTCCCAATGATCTTTCACTTTCCTTAATAGGACAGGTGCACTTTTGATATCCAGATCAATAAGGCATTGGAAATAATTCTCAACTTTTCTTCTATCTTCTTCATCGATTGAAAACAACCCGCACTCTAGTATTGTGCTTTGAATCATCAAAAGTCTAGGATCTTCCTTATCCTTAATTTCATCACCTTCAAAGAAATAGCAAATTCCCAGCATTTGCTTAACAAGGTCTTGTACCAATGCATTATCACTCGGCAAGTTGAAAATATCAGTATATATCCTCAGTAGCAATGCATTGACATGAATTTGGTGCATTAAATCAAACCAAGAGTATACCCTCCCATCAGAAGTGAACCCATAACATGTCACTGGTAGTACTATTTTCTTACTCAAATCTTCATACTCTGGATGGGCACAGTTATCTTTACTTATTATCACTTTTGAACTAGCAGCTTGGAACTCTTTTGCACTATGAATCAAACTTGTTTGAAGTAATAACTTTTCACTAGTTATTCCACCTTGTGTCAACTTACACCATTCTCTATACATGATAATAGCTTCTGAACTGAATCCCAAAAACATGTTAAACCCATTCTTCAACAATAACCCACATTCAATAGCCATAGCTGAACTTGAGCCATAGAGTCCAACATCGAGTAGTTCATCAAGTTCTTCTGAATCTTTAATTGTTCCTCTAGATTGGAAAGCTGCAAGGATTTCAATAGCAACAAACCAAGATTTGGCAAGTAATAAAGACGGTGTGATATTGAATCTGATGTATTTGATGAATAAATCTTTAGCACCACGTAGATGAAGTCTCCAATCCATATTACCAGATTCTGAAGCTAGCAACAAGATTGTAAGAATCAAAGGCTCGATGTGTTTCAAGATCGTTGATTGATCAGATTGGAAGGCACTACTTAGGCTTCGAAGACATGTTGTTATGTACTTATCCTTTTCGGTTTCATCTTTAGTAGATAGACAAAGAATGGCAGCTAATAAATATGGGGAGGATCTTGCGTGGAATAGTAGGATATCATTGGCAAGGTTTGGATCTAATGGTAATATCCATGATGAAAATTTATCATAAAATAGTTCGAGATGACTCTTGTGTGGTTCTTGTAATGCAAATGAATCTAATATATTCTTTTTCTTTTCATAGTCTGATAATGTCAAGTCGATGATGAAGTCATCAATTTCAGAATCGATATTCTCAATGATATGCTGAGCTAGATGTGAAGCATCTTGAATAATATCGTACTCAGCAGTAGATGACGATGTTGGTTTTGGTACTAGAGTATTGAATGGAGCTGCTACTGAGACTGCTTTACCTGATTTCTCCATTGCCTCGGAGCCATCGAACGCCACTATCTGGAACTGTTTAGGAGATTCTTCTTTCGGACCACTTTCCTTAGCTACTGTTATGTTCCTTGAATCACTAAAACTGATCTTTTTGACATATTCACAGGTTTTACCCAGATGAGAGCATTGCCAACAATGTGGTTTTCCTTCGTCACACTTCAACTTTCTTCGCTTGCACTCCTTACATCCATTCCTCGAGTACTGTCTCTTCTTTGTGACTTTCCCAGCCATTGTTCCCAGTTGTTTGATGCACCTGTCAGTGTTTTCTAAGAGTGCCATGTTCCTTGTGGAATTTAAATCCTAAATAAACAAAGATTCCATGGGGAAATGTCCGAAAGGGGAAACAAATTCCTTTTCCTCAAGAAAGTTGTCCTGATTTGACATTCTTATGTGGTACTTCAACTATATAATAGTATGTGGATAGTGTCCTTGTTCATCATTGCTATATACATATAGAGATCTCTTCGGAGTTCAATACAATTTGTAGAAACATAAACATGTCATTAACTAATACAATATACAATCAGGAAATCAGAGAAAAAGGGAAGAGGTTAGCTCACTCACGTGAAATGGAGACAGCATTTTCAACATAAGTCTCAGGATCTTTTTCCCTTAACTCAGCTATGTTCACAGTATTACCATCCATATCTTTCAATTCATGTCTCAAATGAGCATTCTTTTGAATGGTTCTTCCTCTTGTTTCCCAAACACCACCAGTGATACCACCTCTTTCAAAGATCAAGTCGATATCTTCTAATTCCAAACCAGCAGTTTCTGGGTAGAAGATGTAGATGATTGGTAAGAAGCATGCATTTAAAACTGAGAAGATAATGAATGATTTCCATTTAATCTTTTCGTTAATGATTGGAGTGATCTTAACAATGACATAGACGAACATCCAGTTGAATGCAGAACCGATAGATGCTGCTTTTGATCTCAATCTTGTGATATTGATTTCACTGGTGTAGAACCATGCAACAGCTAATAGAGCAAGACCATAAACAATTTGGTAAAGGAAGATGAACACAACAGCTGCATAAGATGTTTTGCTAGTACCAATGGATAACATGATAGCAACAAGTGCAAAACATAAGGATAATCCAGAAACACAAATCATTAACAAAGGTCTTCTACCATATCTATCCATCAAGAAGACAGGAACAATAGAACCAAGTAAATAAGTGATGGAAGTACAACCACCTAGAATATTTGCAGTGTTTTGAGAGAATCCAAGAGTAGTTTGATAGATAACTGGAGCATAATAATTCAAGAAATTGGAACCACTGAATTGTTGCATGAACATTAAACCAATAGAAAGACACAATCTTCTAAAGTTTTGATATTTCTTCATTTCAAAGAATTCAACAAATTTGAAAGGACCATCTCTATTCTCTTCATCAATTGCAGATTGGATATCAAAGATCTTTGTCTTGATTTCATCAGAATCTTCAGGTAAGTCATATAAATCAGCAACAACGGTGGTGGCTTCTTCAAATCTACCTTTAGATAACAACCAACGTGGAGTATCAGGTAACATCAAACTCAATATGATAACTAAAATACTAAAGAACAATTGGAATGCAATTGGGAATCTCCATTCAAAACTAGTGGTATGGAAACTTGTTGCATAACCTGTCCAATAAGCAATAACAAGACCAAAGATAGTAACGGTACCTTGCATTGTTAATAGAGCACCTCTTGAGTATAACACAGACCAGAATCCACCAACTGTGTTACCATCTTTATCTGTATTACTTGCAGGACTTAACTCTGCTTGAATGACTTGAACTTGTGAAGAAACCATACCCATACCAACACCTGTCAAAGTTCTGAAGAAGATGAATAAGAATAATCTAACAGAAACACTTTGACTTTCTTGTGGAGCACCAACCATTAAGATGGTTGAAACTGTGATAATTGAAGGACCTAAAATAGCACCTTTTCTTCTACCAATTCTATCACCAATGAAATAGATAATGATGGAACCAGCTACACATCCTAAATCATAACATCCAGTAATATCACCTTGTAATGCAGAATCTGGATTACCATAGAATTCAAGAAACACACGGTTACCAATAACACAACTCATCACACCTTGATCATAACCTAATAAGGTGAATGCCATCAAACATGTGATTGTGATGGCTACTAGGAAACTTTTCCCTTTCAAGTACTGGTTATAACGAGGGATAGCCATTTTGTGTAGTATGTGTTTTACTTGGATCTATTCAAACCTGAAACATCACATAGAGAGTAATATCAGTGGATCTAATAGCTTTTATATATGATCAGCAACAGCACCTGGACCTTAATAGTGAAAGTAACTCATCACTTCGGTTTTGTGGAGTAACTACGATGTGTGACACGATAAATGGAATGGAATGGCCAACGTAGATCAGTGCTATGTGGTACTCATTGATCCATTAGGCGTGTCTTGGGCAAGTTTGATCGCCATAACTTACTCTCGAGGATTTCGTGAGGTTATTGTACCGGAATACTCAGTAGTAAATAGTTCGTAATGGATTTCGGGCTAATTAAATCAACAGTTTTGAAATGTCTAAATAATAGCAACAGTCATTAGTTTCTCCGGTCTCCGCAGCTCTCTGATGATTGGTATGTCATGTTAACAGTATATACAATACACTGTATATAGTATAGACAGGTTTACAAGTTAGTAGTTAGTGGTTGCACATTGTTGTTACAGCTAGTAAAAGATTCTACCGAAGTTGTTAAGTTGTTGGGCTTTTCTGACTTCCTTGTAGATGAAAGCAAAGATTAATGGTCTATTGATGCTAAAACTCAAGAATTATCGCTATAACCTGTTCAAATGAGGGTGTAAGAAAGGCTATAATCTAATGAATGGCGATAGCCGCTCGTGGCTATAGTCGATTCACATATCAGTTTCATGTAATACCATCTTAATAACTTTAACTAATAATCAGAGTAACATCCATCGCCAAGAGCTAAAACCAGTCAGGACTCAGGACCAATCAAAACCACTGTCAAGGCACGGATTTCTTTTCTGGTGTCAGCAACTTCCCCGCATTTTAGCCTATTTATGTGTAGGTTATTAATATTTGAGTCAGGAACTGCAAGTTGGTACCAACTACTATACATCTATATAGGTACTTTACATTATACATGGTTTCAGGTTGCACCACGTAACATTACCTACATAGTACATAGACACTCGATACTCAACAGACAACGCTCGGCACCGACGTGAAGTGTAGAACTAATTCCTCCACCTCAACTTATGAACAAAATATAGCCAAGTTTCTTTGGAATTTCATCAACTGATCCTGTAAATTTGGGGTCGCGTCAAAATTTCCGTTGTGATCGATCAATGACCGTTGATACTAGACGTTGACTGTTGGAGTTATGGGCTCTGTTCAGAAAGATTTGAAGCTAGCCATAGCAGAATAGAGGAGTGAGTGGCTTATCTTATGAGCGATTAATGAGCTCGGAGCATCAATAAGTTCAATGATGGAGTATCAGCTGTCAATAGTAGACATGGGCACTGGGGCAGGTCAGAGACATGAGATGACAAGTAGCTACTGTAGTTGTAAGTGACCATGACGTCGTACGTCCTAGTAACAGTCTACAAGACCATGTAGAAAACAGAAAAACAGTGATCTAGATTTCAAGATACAGTCGATAACGCATATCGACGGGTCAGAATGCCTTGCATGAATTGGATTGTATAATGTAGTTTCTACATACATATCACATAGATCACAGCTTTTTTGGTTTTGGCGGGTAAGCCCCCTCCTCCATAAAATACTATTTCGGAGATAATCACGGGGATAACGGTTGGTAGGGACTGCTTATGTAATCGAAAATGTACAATATTGAGTAGATCTCTAAAACAGCTAAAATATTAGTAATATGATTGTTATTTTGGTCAGTGAAGAGAGATATAGGTGGGGTATTGACTCATTGAAGAAATCAGCTCTTCAAACACTGTAGTTATCACTTTATGAGCAAAAAATAAATTTCAACTTCAAAATGTATTACAAATGAAAGTTCATTTTTCCTAAGTCTGGACCCTCAAATTATTCTCAAAATGAATTTTCAAAATTTAAAACGCTTTAAAACAATGAGTTTTTGGCCTTATAATGATCTAATTGGATAGCGATGTGTATTTCCATCATTCAAATCTTCAATACTATATATTTACTCCATGTTGAACCCCTAGTAAGATGCAATATTGACACACACCCGGGGACTTCGGGGTTTATGACATAAGCATCGGGGTATGGTGTTCAGGTGTCGGTCTAAATTCGTTTTAGCCGAGCAACTTAAAAACTTAAAAAGACAGAAAAATCAGCAAAAGCAAAAAAGAGCCTCGGTAAATAAACAGCAAATTCTCACTTTTTTGAAGAGGAATCCGTTTAGTTTGATTTAGCCACTTGTTTACCTTTCAAACAATCACAGCGGTTCGACTTGTGATTATTTAGATCAAACATCAAACACCAAAGCGCGGTATGGAACAGCCAGAGAAGAAGTACTCGGTCAAGTTCAAACGGAGTCGGTCCTCACGAGCTTGTGAGGTCTGCCACTCGCGGAAGGTCAGATGCGATGCCACTATACATATTCCCTGCACTAACTGTCTAACCTTTGGGTGTGAGTGTCGGATGCCTCAACCAAAAGAGCGGAAAAACTCCAAGAAGACCACTATTCAGAACCCAGATGGTTCCACTACAACAACCGCTGCTACTCCTGCTCCTACGGTCAGAAGAAAGCACGAGCCTTTAGCTGCTATTTCAGGAAGAACTGCTAAGATTGATAACCAGAAACTACTACGAAAACAATCTAACCTGGTGTCTTTTGTGGGTTCTTCAAGTGCCGCTTCTTTAATAACGCTTGATGAGAGTAACGATATAAACCAAACAAACTCACATTTCACTCTAGATGACTGGGTTCCTTCTACTATCAAGAACTCCATTAATAAAACTAGAACTAATTTGGATACTGTCCAGTTGGAGATCTTAAGACTAAGAGGTGCTTTTCTCTTACCGGAGAAGGCTTTATGTGATGAGCTAGTTTATGATTTCTTCGAACATGTCTACCCATTAGAACCATTGATCAATAAAGAAAAGTTCTTGAAACAATATGAAGAAGAATCAATGTCTTTATTGTTATTACAAGCTATTTTACTTGCAGCTTCAAGAGTCTCTACAAGTCCATTGATCTTAGACTCGGATGATTCTACATATTTGGCAAGTTGTACCTTCTACCAACGTGCCAAAGCTTTATACGATGCAAATTATGAAGATGATCCAGTCGCTGTTGTTCAATCATTGATATTATTCTCTAAATTTTGGGAAGGTATTGATGAAGTTTTGGGAAATTCATTTTATTGGATTCGTGTTGCAATCACTGCAGCTCAAGGTTATGGTTTCCATAGAGACTTGGTTAACTCAAAATTCAGTGAAGAACAAAGACATATGGCCAAGATGCTTTGGTGGCATTTATATATCAGAGACATGTCTGTTGCTGTTGCATATGGTAGACCAAAATCCATCTTATTGGAAGATTGTGATGTTAAAATGTTAACAGCTGATGATTTACCATCTGATTTATCAAGAGAAGATGCAGAAGTTTTCGTTCAAATGATCAAATTGACTGAAATCATTTCCATTGTTAATCAAGAACAATACAGTGTCCATGCTGAAAAAATGAGACAACGTAATGCTCTAGCTACAAACCACTGTGATATGATTATGAGTAGTTGGAGAAATAACTTACCATCATCATTACAATACTCACCTCATCAAAATTCAAGTCTTTCTGTAAATATTTTAAACTTGCATTACTATTCAACTGTCATTTTGGTCCACAGATCAAATATGGTCAAAACCACTCATTTGAATGGCAAACAATATCCTTCTGAAGGTATTGTCTTCAGAGCATCAAGAATCATTGCCGATATTTCACAAAAAATGATTAAAAAGAAAGAATTCAAATACACTCAAGCAACAATCATCCCAGTTTTATTCAATGCATCTTTGACTTTTGTTTGTCATATGGATTCTAAAAATACAGCTATTGCTAAAAGTGCTAAAGATGGTTATGCTATTTGTCATGAAGCTTTAAAAGAAATGGGATCCTTTTATCTAATTGCCATTTTCATTTATAACTCACTTGAAAAATTCGCAAAAGATTCAAATGCTCGTTGTAAATTAGTTAGAAGCCTAGCTAAAAGAAATGATCCACATCACGCTAATGGTAATGTTCCTAATATAATTCCTTCAAACACTACCGGTTATCCATTACCAAATCAACAACAACCACCACATCAACCAAATCAACCACAACAACCTGTTTTTCAACAACAACCACAGCAATATGCATCTCCAGTTGTTCAACAAAACTTCGTACCATCAAATCAAGTACGCCAACAACCACAACTACCACAACAATCACAATCTCGTCCTAATCAACCACCACAGCAACCACAACCACAACCTCAACCTCAACAAATCGCAATACCACCTCAACCTGATAGATCTGAAGTACTTTCAAACAACATTGGATTTTCTCAAAACGATTCAATTGAATTTCCTGATTTATATCTATTCACTAATAATCTACCATCATCAACTGAAAATCATAACTTTGATCCATCTCAGTTATTCCCTTCAAAAGAAAATATATCAGGTGCACCATCTGAAGGTAGTACTTCAGATATTTTAAATTCTAATGAATTTAATTTAAACTTACCTGAATTTGAGTTTCAAAATTTAGGTGATTCATTAAGTATTCATAATTTATCTTCCCTGAATACTTATTTGGATCAAGGTAATAATGACATTTCAGGAGTTACTGCTGATCAAACACAACAACATAATGCCGGTCCACAACCTCGCGTTAAAAGATCTGATTCACAAGGTTCAAATATCTATAACTTTGTTAATTGATGTTATGTTGGGAAGTTGTTGTGAAGCCTTAATGTGATCCTTTTGAGTTGTGAAATTGTGAAGTTGTAATACAAGTTTCTCATCACAGAGAGAGATACTTAAAGACAACAAAAAAAGACACAGAGAAAAAAGAGTGTGAATGTTTTTTTTATCGATTTAATTGTAATTTTAATAATAGTTTTTCAGTTCTTTATACTTTTTGTGTTTATAATAATAATAATATATATATGACTACTAATATCTACAATTTGTAACATGAATTATATATACCTGACATGATCAACTGTATCACGTCACATATCATTTCTTTGACTTCTTCTTAAATATACTCAATCTATTTGATTTTTCTTTCTCTTTCCTCATACTCTTCATGATCTCTTCCCTTCTTAATCTTTGTGTATGACCCACAAGATTCTCCACAACACCTTCAAAAGTCTCATGATCTTCTTCCAATTTCTTCCTTTCATTATCCCAACAACTCAATAACTTCTCCACTGTTTCAACCTCCCTCTCCAATTTCTCAATGACCAACCCTAAAGAATTCGAATCTAAAACACTTAAAGTCTCTGGACTCTCCAAATCACCCAAAATCTCATCGACTAATGAATCAGTCTTCTCTAGTAATTCCTTTCTTTCAACATCAGTTATACCCAACACCTCTAACGTCTTCACTTCATATCCATCAACATCAAATGTATTAACTCGTTCATGTTTCACTAATATATCATCATCAGGAAGACCTAGCGTCTGAAGAAGTTTCTTTCTTAATGAGCTTCGTTGCCAATTATACGGTTTTAAATAAGGAGGAGCAATCAATCTTTCTAATAAATGTTCTGATCTTTCGTTTAGTATGTTGGAATTAGAAGGGATGCTATAGTTTGGAAGTGTCGTGGGGAATGTCTTGTTTGTTAGTTCTGTTAGTTTTGAAAGAAGTTCATCTTTGTCTTTGAATGTTGATTGTGGGAATCTTAGAGTGGATGAAGAGGAAGTAGTGTTTGATGCTTGTTCTTGTTCTTTTTGTGATTGTGTTTGTGGTGGTTGTTGTGGTTGTTCAAAATCATCAAATGATGCATCTGAAAATGAACCAAAGTCATCATCGTCGTCTTCTTCCTCAACTTGAACCTCAGTGGTGTTGTTATCATTATCGTTATCGGCATCGTTAGAGTTGTCATTGGTTTCATTATAGGTGTTGTTTTCAGTTTTGTCGAGTTCATCACTTTCTTCCTCGTTGTCATTATTTAAATCATTGTTGATTTTGGGCTGTGTCAGTTTCAATTCTTTCAATCCACTTGTAGTATCTTCAATTGATCCACTTAGAGCAGGATCTTGATGATCTTGTACTTCTGATTCGTCTGACATAGTTTTTATTGTGATGGTTTAATGGAGACGTGTACTGAAAGTTGAAGTTTGATTGATGTTTTCATTTAATTTCTCGGAAATTAACATAAAGTCGCAAGTCTTCACCAATTTTACCAAAATTACAAAATTACAAAATTTCTCTATAAAACTATTCTTTTATTTAGAAACACTCATTAAACAATTGGTTTTTTTTCTTTTGGTATTCATAAGTCTTTTGGGGGTCCTTTGATTTATTCACGAAGTTCTAAAGTTGGACGTCTTTGAGATCTCTTCTTAATTCCTAAAGCTGTGTTCTTTTCAAAAGTAGAAGCATCTTTCAAATCACGACCAAAGTTATCTAAATCTTTGACTTTGTAAATACGGACTAACCAGTTTTCAGAAGTGAAAGCCTCTTCAACAACACTTAATTCTGGAGATTCTGTGATCAATTGATTACGCACTCTATCAACTGCAGGTCTTCCTTGGTAAAGATCTGTGAATCTATGGTATGACATTTTGTAAAGCAATGAATCTTTCATAGTTTGAGAAGCAGAGTCATCAACTTTATATTCACCTTTATCAGTGAAGTAGTTTCTTTCTTTAATTTCGTCTGGCCATATACCTTCAGAAATACGGATCATCCATAAGAATTTATTTAAATCATCACCTGAATAACCCAAAACACCACCAAAGATGATTAAGATATAATCAACATCGTGTTGTCTTAAGATTTCATATGAAACTTCTTCGGATGAAGCCATAGCTTTACCAACAGTGGCAATATGGGTGTTATTCCATGTATTGTTATCAACTAGAGTGGTACGATCGGCCATACCACCAATTTGATAACCGTAATCCCACCAAGCCATAACTCTGGCATCTTCATCTGTGTTCATTCTTAACCAATAATAAGCTTCACGGTAATCATCAATCAAATTTTGTTGACCATCAGCACCTTTGGAAGCTAACACAACTGAAGGTGATGAATAAGCATTTGAAGTGACCCATGTACAGTGGTAAACAAATAAGAATAAGTAGAAACCAAATGATAGGATAACAGTTAATTTTGAAACAAGGTTTAAGATTGATCTCTTATTACCTTCTTTGGTTTGTAAAAATTCAGAGAAATCTAAGTAGATATCAAATAATTTGGAAACTGCAATAGCAGCACAAACACAAATGACTGGAGTTAAAGTTAACATCAAACGAACCATAACACCTGCAAAATAAGAACATAGAACACTATAAGTGATAACAAACACATGTTCATTAGCCAAATCTTGGAATAATAGATAAACACCAGCTGGGAATAACCAAATCAAGAATTGTGTGTCAAAGAAGAAAGCTGGCCAGGCGGTAGGTTGATGTTCTGAAACAGAAGCAATGATAGGAATATGAATCTTAGCATAGTTGGTATCCCATAGAGAATAGAAACGACCAGTCCATGGGGCAATCAAACCAGCATAAGTTAAACCAACTAAACCAGCAATACCTAATGTAATAATCAAAACAATTGAAACAACTAAGACTGATTTAAATTGTTTAGATGGAACTTTTGAACGGATGTAATCACCAAAAGCAACAATTTGAATCAAACCAAAAACACCTAAGGCAGCCATATGATCATTTGAACGGATTGGTAAAAATCCAACAAATGGGATTTGCATTGAAGCTAAAGTTCCAATAGCGTACCATGTGGAGTATGCAGTATATAATTTATGGTTATAACGACCCATTAAGATCAAAACGAAAACATGTAATGGGATCAAATTGGTGATGAAGACATAACCACCCCATGCTGAAACCATGTAAAAGTAGAAAACGGCAGCCCATGAAGCCCAGAAAACAGAACCTTCTTTAGAGGCTTTGATCCAGAAGTAAAAAGTAGCCATTAATAAAGTGATAGCAATAGCCTCGTTATCGTAAGAACCAGCAACCGATCTCGAGATATAACCTGGTGCAATACCAATGAAAGCAGCAGCTAGTAAACCAGCAGATGAATCTTTGATCTCTTTGGTGAATAAATATGTGAAATAAGCGGTCAAACCGGAGAATGCAGGTGCTAATAACACACAAATATTTCTAATATCAACAGGTAGACCGATTTTTCTCAATGCATGCCAGATGGAACCAGAAGTCACCATTAAACCAGGATATAGAGTACCACCGGTAACTCTTCCTAGTGGGTACCACGTTCTATCATCAAACCAGTTTAGGAATTCGTAGAAACTGTGGGAGATTAGATACTTTGAAGCTCTGAAATTGAACCATGGATCGAATTCATGGATGATGGACTCGAATCTAATGACAGAGAACAAACGCGACGACACAGCGGCTCCAGCAATTGCGATGAGAATGACCGCTTTCAAAAGGAGTCTGATGCTGCCCAGCGTCTGCTCCGAAAGAGCGAATTGGGTGGCGGCCATCGTTTCAAATATTGTGGTATCTGATTCTTGTGTTTGTTTGTGGAAAGGTTTGTGCAGACAGAGCTTTTCCTATTCACGACGTGTTATTTGTTTGATAAATGTTTTTGTTAGACGGGCTGTTAAAGAGGGCGCAGATCCGGTGTATTCGCACGTGATAATCATGTGACTGGGGAATGTGGTGGGAATTACGAGGGTGGTGGCCGGGGAAAAAAGTTTCAGATTTCCGAGTTTCCCAATTCAGCGATTTTGGCATTTTTTTGGCATTTTGGCGCTGGGCGCACTTAATCTTTGGGACTTTGGACTTTGGAGAGAATTCTCTCGGTTTATATTGGTTCAGCTATTAATTAGTAAGGTCGATACACATTTGGAGCCTTTTGTATATCTGCTAGTTCGGTCAGTGCTGCTGCTACTCGACTGAATACTCAACGCACCCCCTCCTGCTAGACTAGAGAAGAGGTCTGTCTGACGCCTTGCAAACATACACAGAATGAGCGAAGACAATGCTTCTTATGAGTCAAAGTCTCACAAGGACAACGAAGATGATGCCATAGTGGAAAACGAGAATGAAAACGACCTACCTAGCGAGATAACCTTTGAGAAGAGAACGGTCCCTAAACAAAGAACTCAATCAATACAGTCTGTTCTATCGAGTGTTTCATTGAAGTCACTAGCTGTCCAAGGAACAGGCACAGGTTCAGTGGTACATCCTAGAAAACAACCATTCGTTGCCCCACAACAGTCATCTCAACCACAGTTCATCAATACTAAAACACATATCCAAGCTCCTGCCATAGCGGCTTCATCAAAAAGAAGAGCATCGTTTGAGATTGGCCAAAGACTTCCTTTCAACTCCGAAGAAGTTGAAAGTGATGGTGATGTGGAGACTAATGATTCACAAAAGAAACTTACAGAGGATGCTTTAAAGAGATTATCTTCGTTTTCAAAGTTTCAACCTGCTGAAGTTGACTATACTATCAAAGCTACATCACATAACGATTTCATTCATCATCCTGAACCTGTTCCTCAACAACATCTCCAATTAGCACAAGATCAACAACAATTACAACTACCACTTAAACCACAACAACCTCAGCTACCTCAATTACAATTACCACAACAACAACGATCTTATCCTAACTCTCCAGATGTACACAGAGTCAATCCTAACTCTCATTTATTGCTAAGGCCTGTATCACAACAATCATCTTCCTCATTGGCGAAAAGACCTTCTTCAAACCCATCATCAGCCGCTCAAGAACGTAACTTAAAACCATCAAAATTACTTTCAGCAACAACATCATCTCAAAACCTTTCGAATTTAAACTCACATCAATCACCATCCATAACACCTAACCCATCCAATGGAGGGACACCAACAGCAAAATCCCCAGATTCTCAACATCATCAACAACAGCAACAACAACAAGCTTCCCTTCAAACATTAAGTGACCCAAAGAGACCAATGTACATACCTGCAGTTCTTCGGCAGTCACCAACAAACCTTAAACAAGAAGATTTAGAGCATATCAATGAACAAAACTCACGCAAGGCCAAATCAGTTATAACGAACGCTGCTGCCTCATTACGCTCTCAAACTTCACACTGGAAACTATCATTCGAAGCATCATCTACAAACTTACCAACCAGAGCACATTGGCGTCGTGATATAACAAGAACAACATGTGCATTTTGTGAACGCCCATTTTCCTTCTTTGAAAGAAGACATCATTGTCGTCGGTGTGGTGATATCTTTTGTGCAGAACATACTTCCCATTTATTAAAACTTGGCATTGATGCCCAATTCACAGTTGGTGGATCAGGTGTGTTGTGCAAAGTATGTGATAACTGTTGTAAAGACTATGAAACTTTTGTGAGGAATAAATTTGGTCAGGATAGTAATAGTAGTAATGGGAAGAAGGTTAATAGTACAATGAAAGGAGATCAGAGAAAGAGTAGTGTGGTGGACAATTCCCTGACAGGAACGGTCCCTGCTGACTGGAGCTGGAGCTCCTTCTGACCATATATCATTGGTAGCATTAGCTAAGTCTATTTATTGCAATACATTCATACAACATACTTTCTCTGATCCGTAGACAGACATAGATATTTGTAAAACTATAAAGTTGATTGTATGGTCAACAAGCCTTCTCATCTATAACTTAGTCCAGAATTTCAAAGTTTACCAGTACATAGATCATGATTATGATGGCACTGTACGGATTTATTATAGATAGTCTTGTAACATCATAATGGAAATAAGCTGTGCTTGTTAAATTCTATCTTCTGTATATTGTGAGAATATCTTACTCGCTTATACAGCATTTAACGATTCCAACATAATCTCTGAAAGGTTGGGTAATGAGTTGCAATACACACTTATGAGTTCTCATACAATCCATACAGCTCATTCGGTGAGTAACGCTTCTTTTTTTGACTACAGTTACACTACAAGTATGTATATCTAATGCTGGCTGTGTTGGTTAATATCGTTAATGAATGAGGCCAAAATCTCTGAAAACTTTCCAAATCTCCCAGGCATCTACCCATCAAAACTGGCTCAGACGCACCCCATCTGTTTTGCTGTTCCCCTCACTTTCAAAGCACATGACTAATTACGGTTTTGTGTAACCTGATAAAGAACCAATTAGAAGTACACAAAACCACAAATACACAAAAGCATCAATTAATCAAAATTACTAAAAAACAAGTAGTTTCCCAAGAAACTATCAACTCTTTCGATCTCCCAAGCTACCAGTGATTCTTTGTTCTTTATCCATTATTCTTTTCACATCCGCCCGCTTGACCATCATCTTCATCATCTTCATCATCTTCATCATCTTCATCATCTTCATCATCTTCATCATCCTTATCACGTCTTTATTTGTTGATCCAGCTGCTTTTGTCGTTTGTCTATCAAGAGTTCTATCCACATCCACATTCACATCCACATCCACATCCACATCCACATCATCTTCATCATCTTCATCATCTTCATCATCTTCATCATCTTCATCATCATCATCATCCTTATCACGTCTTTATTTGTTGATTCTGCTGCTTTTGTCGTTTGTCTATCAAGAGTTCTATCCACATCCACAGGTTCTTTTGAAGTCACAAGCACCATCTTTCCAGATCCAGCATTCAACAACAGATACTATCCACATCCACATCCACATCCACATCCACATCCACATCCACATCCACATCCACATCCACAGGTTCTTTTGAAGTCACAACCACCAGCTTTCCAGTTCCAACAGCCGATGACAGAGACTATCCACATCCACAGGTTTCAACCGATATCATCCAGATCCAGCATTCCACAACAGATACTAACTACATCCACAGGTTCCAGCTAATATCATCCAGATCCAG
>JAJMLN010000039.1:0-49456 GCA_030569675.1 Wickerhamomyces ulmi
CTAACATCCAGACACCATACCTAACATCCAGACACCATACCTAACATCCAGACACCATACCTAACATCCAGACACCATACCTAACATCCAGACACCATACCTAACATCCAGACACCATACCTAACATCCAGACACCATACCTAACATCCAGACACCATACCTAACATCCAGACACCATACCTAACATCCAGACACCATAGTTCACTATCCATAGCAAAGAATTTAGCACTCCATTCAAACATTCTTTGTTGATCATATTCTGAGATCCCATGATTGATCACATACATGAACCCAACATCTCTCATGACCTTGACCATTTCTTTCCCAACCTTGAGTTTAGCTTCATGGTTATCTTCAAAGAATGGAGCGAAATCAATAATGGGGACTTGTGCAGCAGTATCTTTTGTAGGCATTGGGGTCTATACTTTGTGGTGTATTCTTGGAATAATACTTGTAGGATATCTAGTCCTTAACAGGATCTTAAATATATGATGAAGTGCTTCTAAAATCACGGTGGAGGGTGGAGGGTGGAGAGTCGTACGACATGGTGGAGATGTAATCTTTGGAGTTATCGACGAATATGTTTCTTAGCCACCAGAATCCACCAATTTGTGTACTGATAATGACACTTTTGATGCATTACCCACTATAAGTTTCCCGATTTGGATATACCTCTCTTTGTTTTTTTTACATTAATTGAAAATAGACAATCAACAAAATACAAAGATAAACAACTCTGATGAACAACTATGAAACTCGTGGGGTATGAGACTTTGTAAGGCGGATGTACGAACTGGTTATAACAATGGTTTCTCCCTGATAACTTGGTTCTCCCTTTCCATTTGGGAAAGAAATGAAGAATCATAACAATGACTGTTAAGAAGAGAACACTATTGATTGGTGTTGACGTTGGTGGAACTAATACCGACTCTGTATTGATTGATCCACATTTGATCCATGTTCCAGAGAAAGGTGTATTGAGTTGGAACAAATCAGTCACGACCAATGAGGTTTCAGATGGTATTTATCAAGGTATCACCAAATTGTTTGAAGATGCCTCTGATGTTAAGAAAGATGAAGTTACTACAGTAACAATTGGTACAACTCATTTTATCAATGCTGTTATTGAACAAGATCAATCCAGACTAGCCCAGGTGGCAGTATTAAGACTCTGTGGTCCTTACTCTAAGTTAATTCCACCATTCTCAGATTTTCCTAAAGGTTTAAGCTCTATCATGAATGGATATATTGGTTATTTAAATGGTGGTTATCAAGTTGATGGGAATGAAATTCAACCATTGAATGAAGATGAGTTATTGGATCATATTAACAAAATTAAAGTATTGGGGATTAGATCTATTGCTGTTGTTGGTGTATTTTCACCATTGAAACCTGATCATGAGTTAAAAGTGAAAGACTTTATTCTTAAAGAAATTCCTGACGCAAAAGTTGTCATGTCACATCAAATTTCTGGTGTTGGTTTCATTGAAAGGGAAAATGCTACATTGCTGAATGCATCAATCCTTCCATTTGCTGAAAAGATTATCCATTCATTTATTAGTGCTATAGACAAAATAGGATTGAAATGTCCTGTTCTTCTAACTCAGAATGATGGTACTGTTCTATCTGCATCAGAATCTCTTCAGTTACCTATAAGAACTTTCTCTTCTGGTACAACCAATTCTATGAGAGGTGCTTCCTTCTTGGGTAATGTTAAGGGGAAATCTGCCATAGTTATTGATGTTGGTGGTACAACTGCAGATGTTGGACTTTTATTACCAACTGGATTCCCACGTCAATCAGCTTCTTATTGTACTGTTGGTGGAGTTCGTATGAATTTCTCTATGCCACATGTTGAAAGTATGGGTCTTGGTGGTGGATCATTGGTTAAAGAGATTGGTGATGATGTTTTTGTTGGTCCTCAATCTGTTGGTTCTGAGATTCTTGAGAAAGCTTTAGTTTTTGGTGGTTCTGAGATCACTGCCTCAGATGTTGCAGTTGCAGCTGATCTGCTATCAGATAAATCACTATCAATCGGTGACTCTTCGAAAGTTGCAAATAAGTTTGATCCATTATTTATCAAGAAATTCGAACAAAGAGTAAAGATTATGATCGAAACTATTGTTGATAGAATGAAAACAAACCCTGAAGATATCACTGTTTTGATTGTTGGTGGTGGATCATTCATTGTTCCTAAAGAATTGGAAGGTGCTTCTGAAGTCATTCGACCACCGTTTTATAATGTGGCTAACGCCATTGGTGCTGCTTTGGGTAAGATTAGTACTCAAATTCATGTAATCAAACAAATACCTCCTAGTTCTGCATTAACCAAAGAACAAGTACTTGATGATATGAAAAAACAAGCAATTGAACAAGCAATTTCAAAAGGTGCATTGGAATCTTCAATAGAAGTTGTTTTTGTTTCCTATGATCCTATTCCATATGTTGATAATACTTTTGAATTTGTTGTTAAAACTATCTCAGATGTGGATTATGATAAACTTAATCAAACTGAGAGACTGATTGTCAAAGAAACTTCTTCAAATGGAACAAGTGGAATAGTTAAAAATTCGTTGTTCAAGATTGAGAGTTACAAGGAGCTTGACCTTAACTCGTTTGATTATGTCAACTACAGACCATATATTAACTCAAATCGTCAATGGGAATTATCTGAAGTGGATTTAGAACTTTTAAGAATCGGAACATATATTTTGGGATGTGGTGGAGGTGGTGATCCATATGCTTCTTTCTTAGAATCCAGAAACTTTGTTAGGAATGGTGAGAAGATTGTTGTTGTTGATGTTGCAGATATACAAAAATATGTCACTGGTGAAGGAGCTATTGTATCACTTTGTAATGCAGGATCACCTACTGTTTCTCATGAACAATTACACGGTGATGGTATGCTTATGTGCTATGAAGCAATGGCAAAATTTACCAACAAGTCTCCTGAACTAGTGTTCCCAGTTGAGATAGGTGGTGGAAATGGACTGTCTGTTTTCAAGCTTGCAACATCATCCCAGTTGAATATTCCTGTTGTTGATTGTGACTTGATGGGTAGAGCATATCCTACACATTGGCAAACTAGTCCAATGGTTGATCAACCACTAAACACAGCATATTATCCACCTACAATTATCAGTAATGGAAATGGAAATACCATGATTATTTCTCAATCCAAGACAGACTATTTATTGGAGAAAGTTATGAGGGCTTCATTAGCTGAAATTGGATGTACTATTGATGTTATGAACCCACCGATGACAGTGAAAGATGTTCATGAAAGAACTATACACGGCTCTTTATCGTTGTCTTGGAGAATTGGACGAGCTGTTAGAATTGCAAGACAAACCTCTGAGATTTATAGACTCTCAGAATTGATTTTAGAATCTGTTGGTAACAGTGGTAAAGAGCTGTTCAAAGGTAAAATTGTTGGAGTTGAAAGAAAACTATTCAAAGGTCATATTTGGGGTGAAGTTATTATTGAGGAATTAGGTTCTGATAAAAGAAAAATGGTTATCCCATTCAAGAATGAGAATATTTATGCTGAAATTCGAAATGCTGATGAATCCAAATCTGAAGTTGTTTGCTCTGTGCCTGATCTTATTGCTGTTATTGATGCTGATACAGGAGAGGCTGTTGGAACACCAGACTATAGATATGGACTTATTGTTTTAGTGCTTGGAATTGCACCAAGTAACAAGTGGACAGATACTGAAAGAGGTATTGAGATTGGTGGTCCAAAAGGTTTTGATCTTGATGATATGGTTTATAAGCCTATCAGTAAATACTTCAAACCTAAATCGGTCATTGAGGAGTTTGCTACAAGTTGATAATACATGATAATTATAGTACTTATTGTAGATCTAGACGATAGTTTACTGCGTGAATATAGATGTAATGTTGATGGAGAACGAGAACCGGTTTGATAATCCCTCGCTATAGAGTATAGAGAGTCCCTCCACCATACCAGTCTATAAAAGGAAATATGCGATAAGACAGGGTTGCTGCTCGATTTCATCATTTCCGCTGAATTGAAATGTATAAGTTTTTACATGTGTATTTCTGAGAGCTCTTGACGATAAGAGATCACTAGTGCTTTATCGTCGTTATCTAATGGCGGTAGTGGTTATCGTGGCTATGAATAGTAGATTTAGTGACAGATTATTAGGTTTGTATTAGCGTATAGCTTATTTGAACTTGGGTCAACATGTTAAACTGACATATTCCCTTATATAGTTCTAGTCAAAGCTACATATACTGCATCTCAGGATGAGGTTATTGGAGAACCCTGAAAGTCCATAGAGGCACACAATAACTCGACAGTCGACATTACTTTGTCTTGTTAATCTACGCCAAAATTTCCGAACTCCGCATTCCGACGATAAAAAAAAAAAGTGACGCGTAAAAAAAGGTAAACACAACAATAACAATAACCATAACAACCAACCAACCCAAAGACATAATTAGCACAACATGACTGAAGACAATACCAAAAAGAGAAGAAGAGGCAACATATCATGTGAGTTCTGCAGGCTCAGAAAGACTCGATGTGATGGATCCAAACCCAGCTGTACAACTTGTCTTATCAAGAATGTTGTATGTTCTTATGACGAAACTCGACTTACAAAAACTGATCAAATACTATCTGGTATTCAATCTGCTTTAAGGAACATGGACGTTAAACTAGATCAGCTTGTTAGTACCCAATTGGGCTCCGAGGTGCATGGTCAACATGGTAAAACAGATGAAGGGTTCGAATGGATCCAATTTCCTTCAGTGCATGATTTATTGGACTCTTTAGAAAATGGATTAGACGGTATACTCCTTGTGGATATATTTCAGTCCCAGAACTTATGGACAGATGATACACCAGATCTTTTATTGAGGGAGGAAACTAAATCGATAAAATCTAACATCACTTCGAGTCCGAAACTTGTCAATTCAAAGATTGTTCAACCAGACCCGGAAGAGTATAAGAGATTGAAGGAGGCATATTTTGATCATATTTACATTCAATTCCCACTTATTTCAGAAAAAGATCTTCATAAATGTGAAACATATTTAGAAAAAGAAGGTTATACAACTTCAAGTTTCCAATTGGCTACAATATTACTTGTGTGTTCATTAGGTTCTTTGGTAGATTCGGATGGTGATGATTACTGGTCAACATTAGGTTATCAAAAGATCAGTTATACTTTAAATGAACAAGAACTTCCACCTGGGTTTCAATATTTTATTGGTGCTCTTGAAGTAAGATCAAGATTGGATAATTTCCATATTGCTAGTATTGATAATGCACTTCTTTCAACATTGGCATCATATTATTGGCTCAAAACAGGAAATTTACCAGAATTTGGAGATGAACTTTCAAAATCACATAAGGAACTAAGTTTAGTTATATCAAGAAATCTAAGAACAAAATTTGATGCATTAAAACATGAACAAACAGAGAAGTGCAAAGAGTTATTTTGGGTGAACTTAAACTTTGAAAGAGATTTCTTGAAAGCTGTGGGGAGAACAACTGAATCTTCGTTTATCCAGCCTTCAAATTTGGTCAAATTACAAAAAGATATTGGTATACCATCATCATATTTACCTCAAATAAGTGAAGATTCTGAACATACAGTGTCATTCAAAGATGATCGTAATGTTTATTCATTCTGTACCATGACTCTTTCATTATTGGCCAACCTTGAGAAGAAACTTTATCATATTTTTGAGTATAACCGATTAGAATCGGTAGATGCTTTATTAGACATTGCAACTAAATTGAAGACCGACTTATCATCATGGTCTAAATCACTTCCAATCTGGGAACACATTAAAGACGATAAGAATGTTATCATAGTTAATCTAAAGTTTGCACTTGTGGCACAATACATTGATTTCACCCTTTTAGAAAAGATCAATAACAAGAATACACCATTGTTACCAACAACTCTGGATCAATTCAACAGAATTGCAGATTCATTAATAAAATCTACTAGTTATTCCCTAAAGAGTTTCCTCAAATTAAGTTTGGTTGATAGAACTCCATTTTTGTGTCTTGATATTCTTGATATTATTTTGAGAGTAGTGGATAAAGCCAAATCATATGAAGTTGTTCCCTTAGACATTTCTTTCGCTGATCTTGAACTGATGATAGAGGTTATTGAATCTATTCATCCATTCACATTACACTCTACACTGATACATGCCAAATCTGAAAGTATTTTGAAGATATTGATCACAAAGATTCAATCCACTTGAACGAGAGCCAACTAGTGTGAATCTGACAGTATGGGAATAATTATGTATTGAGGCGTATATATCAGGGTTTAATCGGTTTTAATCAATATGACTATCTTTTGTATCTTGCATATGATTGGCACAATTGAGGTTTAAAGCTTAAGCCATAATAATAACTGCCAATGTGCGTGTACATGATGCAAAACCGTGATCATCCTATACTTTTTTATTGTATCTCCAAACAATCATGATCCTATCATAGCAAATCAACCCACATTTGGGTCCGAGATAGGTCTTTCCCAAGACTTGACGTCAATATAGGTGTGGTCACATAACTATTATTTGTGCTTGTAGAGAAGCGGTGGCTGTAAACAGTGTAAAACGGTGTAATTTACTTTAAACACACAATGCTTCGTTTATTAGGTAATTGTCGGGCTGTCGGCATTCCATTTCATGTTGTTTTTGTTTTCTGTTGCCTATTACCGCCGTTTCATGGTGCGGATTATCTGCACGGCTCTTGACGTGCTTTAGCTGGAAAGTGCCGAAACCCAAAAACATCGGCATTATCCTGCCTGGAACCCTTCGAGGCCCAGAAGGAGCCAGTCAGGCTACTGGGAAATGAACAAGCCTAAAAATTTTTCTGTCAAAAAATCCGGGGCACACCGCCTACGCCTTCTGCCTACACAATGGTATAAACTTCAACGGAGTACGGGATGAGGAACTTCCCCTTCTGCGCCTTCCGGAAAGAGGCTAGTGCCTTCACTCTTTTCAAAAGGAGAGATAGCTGAATGGAGCCTTGAAGCCTAAGCCTTGGTGCCTCTTTACAGCGCCTGTTTGTTCTCTTTACAATAACACACGGCACATACAATGCCTAGCACAACAAGGGTTATGGTTATCCCCAATGGGTTTCCCAAACAAGGGTAATGAGTGAGAAAAAAGATATCCACTCCATCGAAAGGTGGGTTTAAAATTGCTCCACTTTATTAATTAATATAGATAATGCTGATAATCCACTAAAGTGACAGCTAGATCCACATTACCACATATTCCCACCACAGTCTTGGGACCTTGGTACTTTCAAACTAAAATTATCACACTTTTACGCATTTCCTTTTTAATGATGACACCAAAATTTCAAAAGGCTCCAAGAAGAGTGGCCGTACAGAATTAAGATGAAAACTTCTCACTTTTTAATCTCGTAAACACCAAAACACAAAGGAAAACTCATTGATGGCATAATACTGTGGCATTATACTGATATATGAATGCTCTTGTGAGATTCATAATGGTTGATAATTTTTTACAACTTTATATTCAACTTTGATTCCTTTTAAACTCATTCCTACCCTCTATTATTGTTTAGACCCTTTGTTGCTATACCCTTAAGCACTATAGAGATAAAAAAAAAAAAGAAACTATGAGTGGGCACAAGCATCGTAGAACAGTTGAGGTTATTGAACACGAGAACTCTGACAGCGATGGATTCGTTAAAGCTTTAGACAGAGGTTATAAAGATATTGGTTATGTCAGTGCCGTTGGTTTGATTGTTAACAGAGTGTTGGGTACAGGTATCTTTGCCACTCCTTCAACTATCTATCTTCTTTCAGGAAGTTCAGTTGGTTTATCATTAATTCTTTGGGTTGTTGGTTCCATCATTGCATTTTCTGGGTTATATGTTTATATGGAATTTGGAAGTGCCATTCCTCGTAATGGTGGTGAAAAGAACTATCTGGAATACGTTTATTCAAAACCAAAGTTTTTAGTTTCATCCATGTATGCTGCTTATACTTTATTATTAGGTTGGGCTGCTGGTAATTCCATTGTTTGTGGTCAATACCTTTTAGTCGCTGCTGGTAAAGAATCTACAAGATGGTCTGAAAGAGGTATTGGTATTGCAGCCATTACTTTTGCCTTCTTGGTTAACTCACTTCATATCAAAACTGGTGCCTACATTCAAAATGTTTTAGGTATCTTCAAACTAGGTGTTGTCTTATTTATTGTTGTTACTGGTTGGGTAGCTTTAGGTGGTTGGAAAAAAACTGATAACTTCAAAAACTCTTTTGATGGTGCATCTGATGCAACTGCTTATGGTGTTGTTAATGCTTTATATAACATTATTTGGTCATTTGTTGGTTATTCAAATGTTAACTATGCTTTAGGTGAAGTTAGAAACCCAGTTAAAACTTTGAAATTTGCCGCTCCAATTGCTTTACTTGTTTTGGCTATCATTTATTTATTTGTTAACATTGCTTACTTCGCCATTGTTCCAAAAGAAATCTTGGAAACTTCATCAACAATTTTAGCTGCTGATTTCTTTGGTATTGCCTTTGGTGATCATGCTCGTAAAGCTGTTTCAGTTTTTGTTGCTTTAAGTGCTTTAGGTAACGTTATGAGTGTTATTTTCTCTCAAGGTCGTATTGTCAGTCAATTGGGTAAAGAAGGTACTTTACCATTCAGCAGATTCTTTGGTTCAACAAAACCTTTCAACAGTCCTTTTGCAGGTTTAGCTGAACATTGGTTAATTTGTGTTATTACCATTGTTGCTCCACCTCCAGGTGATGCTTATAATTTCATTTTAAATTTGATTTCATACCCATTAAATGTTATCAACTTTTTCGTTGCCATTGCTTTATTATACCTAAACATTCAAAACAAAAGAGGTGCTTTGAAATGGGAAGCACCATTAAAAGCTACTATTCCAGTTACCGTGTTCTTTGCTTTAAGTTCATTATATTTGATTGTTGCACCATACATTCCTCCAACTGGTGGTCAATCTGTTTACAATGATTTACCATACTACATCCACTGTGTTACCACATGGGGTATTTTCTTCATTGGTGTTGTCTACTGGGCATTCTGGGCTCATATCTTACCACATTTCTTTAACTACACTGTTCATGCTGAAGAAGTTGTTGGTGAAGATGGTTTCTGGGAGAAACAATTCAAAAAGATTCCAAATGATGAATATGATCAATATGTCTTGGAACAAACTGGAGGTAACAGTGATACCAATGGTGATTCTATTGGAATAGAGAAAAGTAATTTATAGTGTTTTTTTCAAAGTGTGATTTTATTAAAGGTTTATATATGAATAAAAGTAATTTTGTTGTTATATCAGTGTACTCTTCAACAATGACGTAATCTGCTCGTGTATACACCCAGACACCATGCCCGATATCTCAATTTATCTCAAAGAAGAAAATTACCTTTCTGGTTTTCAGTATATAAAAAAAGGCTGATTGTTTAGATATTTGGACAATAGATAACACGCAACAAAAGGTGGCCATATAACTCATTTAGAAGAAGCAGATATGGCTGTCAGTACAGAATCTGTTGCTGGTATCATTGCCGGAAGGGATCCGCTCATATATGAGGCTGGAAACCCCATCACAGTCTTTCTTTTCCAAGCTATATTCATCATATTGATGTGTCAGATAGTTCATATCCCATTAAGTTATATGAGACAACCACGAGTCATAGCAGAAGTGATAGCTGGTCTTATTATGGGTCCTTCAGTAATGGGACATATCCCAGGTTTCACAGAAAGATGTTTTCCTAAAGAATCAATACCGTCTTTGACTTTGGTAGCTAATCTTGGTGTTATTCTATTTTTATTCTTAGTTGGTCTAGAAGTTGATTTGAAATTCATCAAGAAAAATATGAGAATAGCATTGAGTGTTGGTCTAATCAATATGGCTATACCCTTTGGGTTTGGTTGTATCATTTCAATAGGTCTTTACAAACATTATGTTGGTGAAGAAGAAGGTTTAAAATTCACAACTTATATGGTATTTATTGCTGTTGCCATGTGTATTACTGCATTCCCAGTTCTTGCAAGAATTTTAACTGAATTAAGATTATTAAAAGATAGAGTTGGTACTATTGTTTTAGCTGCTGGTATCACCAATGATATTGTTGGCTGGATGCTTTTAGCTTTAAGTGTTACTTTGGCTAATGCAGGTAGTGGAATAACAACTCTATATATCTTATTAGTTACTATTGGTTGGGTGATATTTTTAATGTATCCTCTTAATATCTTGTTGAAAAAAGTGATTTTGAAGAATGATTTGAAAAATGGTTCTCTTTCAAGATTTTCTATCATGGCAATCATCTTGTTAGTTTTCTTATCAAGTTTTTTCACTGATATTATTGGTGTTCATCCAATTTTTGGTGCATTTTTAGTTGGTTTAATGATTCCAAGAGAACATGGATTTGTTGTTGAAATAAGCAGTAAGATTGAAGACTTGGTTCATATTGTTTTAATTCCAATTTATTTCGCCATTGCTGGGTTCAAAGCTGATCTTGGTGAATTGAATACTGGTAGAGATTGGGGTTATATCATTGCATTAATTGCAATTGCCATCGTAACCAAAGTTTTTGGTGGGTTTATATCATCTGTTGCCAATGGTCTATTCTGGAGAGAATCTTTAACAGTTGGTGTTTTGATGTCATGTAAAGGTATTGTGGAGATTGTTGTTTTAACAGTTGGATTAAATGCGGAAATTATAACCAGTAAAGTATTTTCAATGTTTATTGTTATGATGCTTGTTTCAACTTTTGCAACCACCCCTTTAACTTTATTAGTATACCCACAAAGCTATAGAGATGAAGCTGCAAGAATTAGAAGACAAGCTGGTACTGATTTGAAGAAAGTTGATACAAAAAGTTCAGATGCTACATATCTCGATAATTTCCACCTTGATAAATTCAAATTTAACAAAGTGATTTACAATGTTGAAGACGTTTCAGGATTTGTAACGTTATTAAACTTTATTGGATTATTTTATGGAAGTGATAAGATTCATGAAAAGGATGAATCAAAACCTATTTTTAATGCAATTTTCTTGAAAGAATTAACAGAAAGAACATCTGATTTAATAACTGCTTCAACAGTTGATGAAGATCGTTATAACATACAATTAGAATTATTGAAAAAAGTGTTTGAATTTAATGAAGTTCCATATGTTGGAGAATTAAAGTACTATGTTGGTAATGAGAAATTTAGTGTGTTTTTGGAAAGTTCTGAAAGTTCGAATGATTTAATGGTTTATGCATTGAGAAAAGAAAATGTCAACACCACATCACTTGAAAGTTTAAGTGATAATGCGATATCGCAAGTATGTTTCTTAGTGACGGACTCCAAGGTTAAAATTGATTGCATAACCATTAGTTTCAGTCTCGGTAACAACATTTCATTGGCTGACTCGGTTGAAGAGGAGGAATCTCTGATGATATACCTTGTCAAGTTATTCATTTCAAATAACCCATCCTTAACTAGAGTGAAGATCCTTCTAGAGGGATCCGAGACTATTGAAACCGTGGATAAATATGTCAAGAGACTAACCAGCAAGTTAGCATTGGTGGATGTGAGCTATATAGAAAACTTTGCGGATATTGAGGGTCTATTTGTCATGAAGTATGATTCTGAAACTCTACCCGACATAGTGGAACGCTCGAAAGGGGGTAAATTTGATATATTAGCAGTGTGTTAGTTGTGTTATGTGTGTGTTAAACTAATGTATGTTACATAAGTGCCCTTTTTGACGTAATTAGAAGGTAAATCCCCCTAAAACTAGTAGTCCCCTTCCGTCGAAGGAATCCGAACAACGGGGTACGTCACTAAATGGAAAGTGGTTAATAAATCGATCGTAAGACCGCACTAAAATGACTAAGTCGATGTGAGGAGAGTGTGTATTTCTTATATAATCCACGAAGTCCGGAGGTTTAAAGCGTTTTGGGTTTTGATCATACTTTTTTCTTGTTGGTATGTTTTTTTTTTAGTTTATTAGCTTATACAAAATGTGGGGTTGTGTCATATAAAAACACGCCTTTATTTGAATATATAAGCAATCGATTCCCTTCTCTTTAAGCACTTTGCCTCTGTGTAATTCGATTGATTCATAGCTTCATCTGTTGTGCTATTACTCAATCAAAACTACTTCAAAGAAAAATGATCAAATCTGCTGTAAATAAGGGTGTTGCCTCATCTATTTCCAGGGCCTACTCTACATTACCACTATCAGTTACAGTCAAATTACCTAATGGTAAATCCTATGAACAACCAACTGGTTTATTCATTAACAACCAATTTGTCAAATCCAACCAAGGAAAGACATTTGAAGTGATTAACCCTTCTACCGAGGAAGAAATCACTCATATTTACGAAGGTCGTGATGATGATGTCGACATTGCTGTGGATGCTGCAGAAAAGGCGTTCAAGAGTGGCGTTTGGTCAAGAGTTCACCCAATCGAACGTACAAAGGCTATTACCAAACTTGCTGATTTGATTGAAAAAGATGCTGAACTGATTGCATCAATTGAATCTCTAGATAACGGTAAAGCAATCAACTCTGCTCGTGGTGATGTTGCCTTGACTATTGCTTACTTGAGATCTGTTGCTGGTTGGGCTGATAAAGTTGATGGTAGAACCATTGATACTGGTGATGGATATTTCACATACACTAGAAGAGAACCAATTGGTGTTGTTGGTCAAATTATTCCATGGAATTTCCCATTATTGATGTGGTCTTGGAAAGTTGGTCCTGCTTTAGCTACTGGTAACTCTATTGTTTTGAAAACTGCTGAATCAACACCATTATCTGCATTATATGTTTCAAAATATGTTGAGGAAGCTGGTATTCCACCAGGTGTCTTGAATGTCGTTTCTGGTTTCGGTAAGATTGCTGGTGATGCTGTTGCAAGACATCAAAAAATTAAAAAAGTTGCATTCACTGGTTCCACTGCTACCGGTCGTCATATTTTGAAAGCTGCTGCTGAATCAAACTTGAAAAAAGTTACCTTGGAATTGGGTGGTAAATCTCCAAACATTATCTTTGATGATGCTGATATTAAAAAGACAATTCATAATGTTTTGGTTGGTATCTTTTACAACTCTGGTGAAGTTTGTTCTGCAGGTTCAAGATTGTATGTTCAAGAAGGTATTTATGAAAATTTCTTGAAGGAGTTGAAGACAAGTGCAGAAGCTGTTAAAGTTGGTGATCCATTTGCTGAAGATACTTTCCAAGGTGCTCAAACTTCACAAGTTCAATTGGATAAGATTTTATCATATGTTGAACATGGTAAATCTGAAGGTGCAAGAATCGTTACTGGTGGTGAAAGACATGGTGATAAAGGTTTCTTTGTCAAACCAACTGTGTTTGCTGATGTTGAAGAACATTTCAAGATTGTTAAAGAAGAAATCTTTGGACCAGTCATTACTGTTTCTAAATTCAAGACTGTTGATGAAATTGTTGAAAAGGCCAACAACTCCAATTATGGTTTAGCTGCTGGTATCCATACTACTTCTTTGAACACTGCATTGGATGTTTCAAAGAGAATTGAAGCTGGTACTATCTGGGTTAACACTTATAACGATTTCGATGCTCAAACTCCATTTGGTGGTTTCAAAGAATCTGGTATTGGAAGAGAATTGGGTGCAGAAGCTTTGGACAACTACACTCAAGTTAAAGCTGTCAGAGTCAAGCTTGATTGATCAATATGAAGCTGGACCTTCTCTTGAGTCAAACTATGTACTTTTTTATTTATTTCATGATTTTATATGGCTATTAAAGATTGTATTGTAGTAAGCTTATGTTGTTATGAGCACTTGTTTCCAGTATTAAGCCGGGTTACCCCCTATGATAGTATTTTTGTGCCAGAATTTGTTACTGATAATGGAGCATTGAGACCAACATTGTCAATTAGATTATTAGCAATACCACACATTGAAGTGAAGAAAAGTGTATTTGAGTTGAAATATATAAGTAAATTTACTTGTTTTCGCATATTATTCTTACGGTAAAGAATTTTGACACAAAGTATAAGAATCTCTCTGGGTCACGTGACCAGTGAGAAATCTTATAAATGAGAATTAAAGTATTACTGTATTATTCAATTTGAGTCTAAAATAGCCAATATGATAATGAAATTCGAAGCTCTTTCTAATGAAGTACATAACTTCTCTATTTTTGCAGTTTTTCATTTAAGTAAAACATGTTAATTTCAAAAAGACAAAGTTCTTTTTAACTTCAAAATATTAGAATATTGTAGATTCAATTTTTGAAAAATAAAAAACATTTGATTTCTACGAAAATGACTGGCTACACACAATATTTGGATAGTTTTGGCTATAATACAACAGAGTTTATATCAGAATTCACAGTATAATACTCTTTTCATAACATTTCATATATTTACCCGACAGTCTCTCAATGTCCAACTCTTTAGTCTCAAAAATAGTCCTATTACAGTAATTTTCGCGGCTTTTGATGCATAAATATGCAAATTATTCCCGGGATATAAGAGAAATCTGTAAACAAGTTACAAACCTTCGAATTGACATATTCATAGTTAATTTGACTTATATTGTGTGTCAAACTATCATACACAAAGGAAGCAATTGTCCATAATGAGCTCTTCGGTAAGGGTTTGTATGTATTTTGCGTGCACGCATTCATCCTGGCGTTATACTAACATCTCGTAATAGCAAATCTACCCAATGGTGTTCCAATAGAAACTATACAATCATTATTTCTATCATTTGGAAACATACTAGACATATCTAACCACAAATCTCATATCGATATACAGTTCCAAGAGATTGAAGACTCTCAAGCTGCGCTTGATAACATGAATGGTTATAAACTACATGATAGATATCTTCAAGTGTCTAAAATCAGCGAGAATAAACAAAGAGACAGTGAACAAAATTATAGACAACCAGTTTGGGAAAATCAACAAGGTGAAGAATAACGATTAACTACATCATAATCAAGAACATTCAGAAGGTCTATTGAAACATTAAAACAAATCATTCAGGTATAATTAGAAGACCCTCATAGAAAAAAAAAGAAAAAAAAAACTCCAAAAAAATCCCAAAAAAAGGTATCACAAAACATATTAAATGTACAGTTTATCGATCATAACTATCGATCATCATATCTTATTCCCCCTTCTCCATAATATCTCATGTCTATTTCCTGAACTATAATTTTAACCCATTCTCACGTATTCTTTAGCCCATTGTCTCGCTATTATTGAAGCTTTTAAAAATCTTTTTGAAGCGTATTTCTTAAAGAACTCTTCATGAATGACTGGACCAACTAAGTATTTCAGGTATAATTGAACCACTGGTTGTACTTCACTTTCTGTTATATCACCAGAATAATGGATTAAGTTACCATTCCATTCATGTTTTCCCAACATCTTTCTAGATAAGTACATTGATGCAGCTGAACATAAAGATGGTTTAATACCGATGAAAGAATGATCCATGATGGAAATTTCAAGGAAATATTTACCCATTGTTCTGGTATTGACATCATAATCATCAGCTTTAGAGATTCTTCTCAGGAAATTCATTGGGTTTGGGTAACTCAAATTAAATTCTAAAATCTCCAGGATGAATTTTTCAGCTGCCAGTATTTCATCAGTTGATGAACCACTTTCACTAGCAAAGTTTGCAACACTTGGTGAATAAATCTCTTCGTATTTGGAAGCAATGAATAATGATGCAGTTCCTAATAATTGTAATTTGTTAACTTGAACGATCTCTCTTGATAAAAATCTATCCATTAGATTAATGGCAACAAAAAATGTTTCTGGTAGTAATCTAAACTTGGTATGAACTTCACACATCCAATCAACCAGTTGATCACGCATATTAGCGGTTATGTAAGTTTGTTTAGAAAGGTAATCTGCCATTGGCAATGTTTTGATCTCAAGTTTATATAAATAATCAAAGATTTCAACAACGTATTCACTGACCATCAATGGATCGTCAATATCTTCTTCATCAAGATCTTCCCACTCATATTCGATTCTTTTTGATTTTTTGAAAGTTTCCAAGTTATGTTCGATACTATTTGAACTAGCAGCTCTTTTAATAGCAGATCTTGTAACTCTTTGTTCTTTGGTTCCCATAAAAGAAGAAGTAATTGTAGAAGAAACTTTCTGTTTAATCATATTTTTGAATCCTTGTCCTTGTGTTTCTGTTTTGGTGGTATTGGTAACATTGGATAGTGCATCTCTTCTGATTGGTATGTTTGATTTAATAGCAGGATGTATGTTTTGGGTTTGGGGTTGTATCTTTGTTTGTGGTAGTACGTTTTCATCTTGTACATGAGATGTCTGAATGATGTGTTCCATGGTTGTTGGTTGGGTATACTTGTTAAAAGAAGAGAAAAGAAGGGTATCAAAGGTATAAAGTATAAAGTAAATTGGGCCAGATGGAGCTCACAATTGAATAACAACACAAGCTCAATTATTCGAATCGAACAACAGTCAAACTGGTGGTAACAGAAGAATTGAAAATAACACAAAGACTCTTTCAACAGGAAAGATCAAAGACGGTCAGTTTGGAGGATTTCCTGGTGTTTTTATCTGAACAAAAGCCAAAAAGAATCGAAAAAAAAATCAAGTTTCCTCGAGTATATCAATTTTCGTCCAAATTAGGAAAAACCAAAACATCAACATCTCAATTCGGAAAACATGCTGAAACACATCGAAAAGTAAACAAACAACTAAAAACAACTAAAAACAACTAAAAAGGGCTCAAAACAATGGGAAACCGGGAAGATTGCGCTTGTTTCATGTTTCGAGAAGCCTGAAACCGAAAAGTGTGGAAGTATTACGAGAGGTGCATGTCACATGTCACACACATGATGAGTTCTCTTGCTGATGTCTTATGCTTATATTGCTTTTGTTAGTGTTATTGTTTACCTGTTTTTGGCTTTAGCTATACTGTAATGTACATTAAAACCTATGCTTCCGTAAATATATGAGGGGGGTATCATGATTATATGCTCTGCATATCTATAATCCAAGTCGTTAATTAAAAAAAAACATAATTAAGAAAAAACAACATCTCTCAGCTGCTACTCTCTCCAGAGTCTGCAAGAATATCGATTTCCTCTGCTTGTATCTTCTTAGCCCATTGTCTAGCCAGTATAGAAGACTTCATGTATTTCTTTGATGCATATTTCTTGAAAAACTCTTCATGAACAACAGGTTCAACCAAGTACCTTAGCAACATCCCAATAGCTTCTCTCATATCTTCTTTAGTGTATCCTCCGGAGTAATGAGCTAGAGTCCTGCTCCATTCTGGCTCTCTCTTTAACATTTTTCTAGCAACAAACATGGCTGCTGCTGAGCATAAAGATGGTTTCATTCCAATAAAGCGATGATCCATGATGGTTATTTCCAACAAGTATTTCCCTATGGTTCTGGTACCAATATCATAATCATCAGCCTTTGAGATTCTCCTCAAGAAGTTCATAGGGTTTGGATAACTTAGATTAAAATCTAACGTCTGTAAAATATATCTCTCTGCACCTAGAATTTCTTCTTCAGTATAACCACCATCTGTAACATATGAATAGTTCTTAACACTTGGAGAAAAAACCTCCTCATATTTAGCTGCAATGAATAAAGAACCTGTAGCTAAAAGTTGTAGTTTATCAACTTGAACTTTTTCTTTCGACATGAATCTATCCATTATATTTATAGCTAGAAATAAAGTTTCAGGTAATAGTCTGAATCTTAAATGCACTTCCACTATCCAATCCACAAGGATAGTTCTCATTTTAGGTCTCATGTTCGTTTGCCATGTTAGATAAGTAGAATCTGGTAATGTTTTCTCTTCTAGCTCAGATAAATAGTCAAAGATCTCAGCAACATATTCGCTAACCATCAAAGGATCTTCAATGTCTTCAGCATCTAAGTCATCCCAATCATTAGTTGTTTTCTGTCTTTTTGGTTGTGATTCTAAAGCCTGTTGTTCCTCTTCTTGATCATCTGTGGCTAGCCTTTTAAGTTGATTTCTAGGTTCCTCTTTCTGTTTATCTATAATAGTAGTGGTTGTTGTAGTGGTAGTGGCGGCATTAGTGATAGTAGTAGCTGATGTAGTATTGGTGACATTAGACAATGCAGATCTAGCTTGTAGACTTCTCGTTACTCGTTCTGTTACTGGCTTGGTGCTTTTCAGTATACCGTTGTTCTCGTTGTGACTATGCACTATATTCTCTGTAGACATTGTGTGTGTGTGTGTGTGTGTGTGTGGGTATATGTAAGTGTGTGACTTCAAGAGCGATTATTAGTTAATTTAATAGGTGCTGGGATTAGTGATCTATGATTTGTAGATTTGTGTATGTATGTGTTGTAGTATTAGTTGAAATGATGCAACGAAGGACCTGGAATGTGACGACAGAATGGTGATGGTGATGAGGGAGAGTAGTGTTCAAAGTGTGCAGCTAGTAATGGTTATGACTGTTATAATGCGTAGAAAGGAAGAAGATGCAAATTATCTGAGAAACACGAGACACGGTGACACGATGAAACTGGTTTTTTAGAGCGTGGTTTTGGTGTTTTTGGTGTTTTTTGTGGTTTTTAACAAAAATTTCGTTTTTACAAAAACGCGCCATCAAATTATTATGTAATCAGATTATGTAATATGTTTCATCAATTTAGTCACGTGAGTAGTCCATGTATTACATAATCAGAATAAGCCAAAAGGTAATTAAAACAATAAGCCCGATAACTTGGTAGTTGGGTGTCACTTGATTACTGCATATTCCCAGATATATTGAATACTAAAGTATAAAACAATTGAAAATGGAGGTCAGAATTATCTCCCACATGAACAAGGACCACAAGTTGTCCATTGAAGACTATCTTGTTGTATATGGTAAAGTTGTTCTAAACGATGACATCTCCAACATCAAAATGTCCCAAATTGACTTGAAACAAATGACAATCACCTTCAATCACAAAGATGTTGAATTCGAGATTGAGAAACCAATTCTCTTTGAGCCTCCTCTAGAGTCCCTGGGACAGGCCAGAACTAAACTAGTTGAGATGGCCAGATTTGCAGCTGAAGAAAGAGGGTTCTCACCTTTCCAAGTGTCTGAATACAGATATCCATCCACAAGGGGATGGTTACTAATTTTAATAATGCATCTACCGATTCTAGTCTGGTTGATTCCTAGTCTACTAAACAATGATCTCTTCAAATCTATCTTAAGACCAGCACCAGTGGCTTTTGTTGTTGAACACACTTTCCATATCTTTTTGTTAACCATTGCAATTCATGCAATAGAGACTTACTTCATCTTAAAACCAAAGCTAGTGAAGTACAGAGTTCCAACTGACTTCCGCTTGGAGTGGTACATTGCCTCCATCATTGAAGGATATCCAGCCATCAAGAGACTGAATGCAGCCATCGCAGACAAGGAACATTGATTGATCAACAAATCAGGTATATAACACTTAAATAGCACTTGCGACCATCGCTTCTAACCACATCTGGTTTTTTTTTTTTTCTTTATGTTTTCTTATGTAAGCATTTAAAAAAATTTAGAGACACAACTGAAAAGTTTAAGATAAACTCATCGCAACGATTAAACCAAGTCAAACATACATTTAGAAGACTCTAAGAACTATTTCTCGAAGATGGCACCAAGACAATCCAAAACAGCAAAGAGAAGTGCTAAACAAAACAACACCAGAAGCATAGAATCTGAGGTTTTCAAAGACCAACAGGCCAGAAACAGATTGAGTATAACCTCTAACCAACAAGAGAAATCTAAAGTCAGAAAACCAAGAAAGAATGAGGTCAAAAAGGAACAAAGACAGATAAGGCTTTATGGTAAAAAGAAAGAACCAAGACAATATTCTGAAAAGGAACTAGATATTCCTGTTTTAAACAAAGCTATTATCCCTGGTGTGAAAAGAGTGAGAGGTAAGAAGGGTAAGAAATTTGTCAATGAAGATCCAAATGAACCTACTCAAATCAACAGAATCATCTCAGAAATTATCATTAGTGATGAAAAAAGAGATATGTCTAAACTAGAGAAAGCACAAAAGCTTGAAGAACTAAGAGAATTAAAGAGAAAAGAAATGGAACAAAAAGAAGAATCTAAAAAGAATAAACTTGAAGATAAGAAACAAGAAATCAAAAACAAAGCCACAAAAGCTAGAAGTGATAGACGTAAAAGAGTCAAACTTGCACTAAAATCACAAAACGAAGAAGAATCTACAGCTCCAAAGAAGAAACAAGTTGCATTTGCTTAATTACAAATTTATTAACTATAACACAAAAAAAAAAAAAAAGTACATCAAAAAAAGAAAAAAGTTGATAAATTAAAGAGTGTTTTCCATATTGCTGTCTAACTCTCTTATTCTTGTGCAGACTCTGTGCACTTATAAATATTAATGAATGGATCATGGGCATTATTAGTTGCAATCATCATTCGATGTGGATGTAGTGTTAATGAAGAAATGAATGGAACTCTATTTTGTAATGTACTGAAAGTACTTGTGTTCTTGAAACTGGATATCAAATCTCCAGATGTGGTCCATATTTTAACCATTCTTGAACCAGTTGCAATTATTGGTGCATGTTCATGAACTTGTAATGTAGTGGTAGTTTTCTCATTTGTATTGAAAGTTACAACTGGTTCATCTAGTCGAATATCCCAAAGATTAACAACAGAATTAGCAGATCCACTAACAAGTTCTCTATACCCACCTCTTTGCATATGAACATTTTGAATCCATCCTCTTTCATTATTGGTATTCTTCCATAACTTAACCATGGAATCTCTTGGATCCAAACGACGATCATAAACTCTGATAGATCCATCACCAAAACCACCAATGAAAATATCACCAGCAACTTGATCAGAAGTTAATGAGGTGATAGAACTTGATGAACGAGCAGGTATATCAACAACACATAATTCTCTTGGTGCATCCCAAATACGAATAATCTTGACATCACCCGTGGCCAATAAAGAACCACGACTTTGTTGCCATTCCATCAATAACCCAGTTGATCTTGGGGTGAGCAATAGATCTGTTAATGCTCTCCAAGATGTAACTAGACTTGCATCATCGGTTGTTTGAAAATTGTTGAAAATTTTAACAATACCATCTGATGTACCAGTCAATAATAATGGTAAATCATCTTCATTTAATAGTTTCATATCTGTTATCTTAACACCAAATTTGTTACCATTAGAGAATTTTGAAAGTTGTCTTTTCTCCTCCCAATCAAATGTGGTGATATTATCTCTATCATCAGCTGTTATCAGATAGTCTTCGAATTGTGAGAATTTGATAATCTTAGGTTGGGTTTTGTTGTCTAAACTTGCAACATTGGTTTTCCAATCACCTCTTAATGACAGGTTTTTCTGTGGTTGAGTCTCATTGATAATATTTTCATTTCTATTTCTTCTCCATATTCTTTGTGTATATTCCAAACTACCAGGTTCATCAACCTCATTCTTTCTCATTTGTGGTTCTTGGAAATATTCGATACTATAATCAAAGAATTGAGAAGGTAAAGGCATTTCTGGGAATTCTTCTTCGAATTCTTTTGAATTGAATCTTGCAGTTTTAGGGAATTTCGCAGCATCATGAGCAGATGATGATTTACCATGCTTTGAGTTTAAGTTTCTATCAGATTTTTTGGATTGATCATCTTCAACACCCCATCCGAAAGGTTTCAATATATTAGAAAGAGACATTGTTCTTTTCAATAGAGATCTTGAAGAAGATGAAGTGGAATGAATACTTTTTTGGTCATTTGAAGTGACTGATCTTTGTTGTGGTCCATTTTCATTAAATTTGATTGGTTGAGGAAGTTTAGTCTGTTGATTTGAATATAGTCCCAATGAACTACTGTTTTGTAGTAATAATTTTTCCATCTCCTGAACAGTCTCACCCAATGAGCTTTCTCTCAATTTTATCAAAATAAAATCAATAATCTTTTGTGCATATAGTTTCAATTGTGTATGACCATCACAAGATAACAATAATAATGTTTTCCAAATTATATGATAGAACGATCCATATCCTACTGACGTTTTGATTTCAATAGGAAATTCAGCAACACTTGAAAGTTCTTGATATAACTCATTGAATGCAATAACAATAAAATTGTTAGTTTTCCGTTTGACAATCTTGGAAAAGTAAACAAGAACCTCTTTTCTAACAAGTGGACTTGCGTCATTAGCTAATGATAAAATCGACATAGTTATGTTAACATCCTCCTTGATATCATCTTCTTTATCATCAGGTAAGAACGTTGTCAAAGCTAAAACGATAGATGTTCTAACTTCAGGAATTGGATCGTTGATCTGTTTGGATAATCTTTCAAGATAACCTTCTTTATAACATACCCATTTTGCATCAAAATAATGATCCCAAAGTTGTGAAATCAGTAAAACACACCATTGACGAAGTAGAGGGTTCTCTGAAGTTTCAATGTAATACAATAACTTGTCCACTAAATCAGGTGTGAAACAAGCCTTTTGACCATTCTTAAAACCTTTGACAAATAGACACAGAATCAATGTACAAAGAGCTTTATGGTCATTATTAGTATTGTTTGATGTATCTCTTGGATTTAGCATTTGAACAAAATAATTGAATCCTTTATCTTTCAATAGTTCTTGTTGGGTGTTTTTGTAATCAACTGCCATGATTCTTGCCCAAATGAAAACAAGAACAGGTTTTAAGTCAGGTGAAGGACTTTGCAAAAGCTTCAAAACATACGGGAAAATACCAATTGATAGTGCTAGATAAACAGCCCAAGGACCAAGGTCAAGGAATCTAGAAAGTAAAACCAATGCTCTAACACGATGAACTTGAGACAAAAGGACCTGCAATACGATTGGAAGTTGTTCTGGTGGTTGATGCGAAGAAGAACCATACTTCAGCCATAGCTCAAAAGCTGTTAAATGTTGTTCAAAGAAGGAAGAATGTTGATAATTTTGGATATTCCCATTTTCACTAGCAACTTTTGGAGTACCATCAACAGCACTACCAGAACTATTGGCTACTATCTGGGTATTCGATGAAGAAGAGTTTGTTGTTCCAGTTTGTGGAGTGGTTGGTTGAGGTGATAGGGGTGGTGTGTTAATTGGATATAATGCATTTTGTTCATTTGTAACGGTTTTCAAAATTTGAGTAAGAACTTGATCAATAGCAAGATCCCATGATTCCCACATAGTATGGAATTGTGTATCTGGTAATGGAGGATCAGAAATTGGATGACATCCATAAGTTGGCATTATTCTTCTAGCCAACAAGAAGTTTCTAAATAATGCAGCAACCATTAAATCTTGTCTAAATAATCTCTTAAATAAAGGTCTTGGTAATGATGTCCATGCAATTGTATCAGTTATAGCTGTGAATATCCAATTTAGTTCACCCAGTGGGGTACGACGATCTGCTAAGGTTCCTGGAATAACAATGTTACCAGTTGGACTATTCCGAGCCATCTCTAGAAGAGGAGCATAATAGTTCTTCTTTATTGGTGATTGCATGATAAACCATTTTATACTCAGATCTATTGGACAAGTTAAACATGAAGTGAACAAATCAGCAGGTAGTTCTGGATCCATAGGTAACATCTCGTTGGAACGACAAGCCGCTAATTGAATGCAGTCGATATATGCAGAGGTTGAAGATGGGGCAAGATTATCATGATTACCCTCATTATCATCATCTATTCTTTTTTGAACAAACTTCTTGAAATTGCTAACAATGTTTCCAGCACTATTACAATCATAAACATAGATACATGGAGCACCTAACCAAGTTTGTAAGTCATATAGCGATATTGGAATATATTGAGTATAACCTCTGTTGAATACCCATATCTCACCACTTTGAGTGGGCTGAGGAACACCATGACCATTATAATGGAAAAGAATTCTTTCATCTTTAGCGTTTCTTCTTAAAGAGTTACAAAATCTCTTGACATCTTCCACACAAGGATCCAAGGATTGTTTATAACGAGTTTTCATGGATAATGTTTCATATTGAGCCTGTAAGTTCTTACCAATGGCTTCGACTGCTTTTCTAGTATCGTTGAAAGAGAGGGGATCCAGCCACGCCTCTGTCTTTGCACAAGCTTGAGTTTTGATGACATCCGGAGGATCAACACCGATGTTCAGACAGAGAACTATGGCAGCACTAACAGTCTTTTGACGGTCTTTCATGTTTTTCCAATCAGGAATAGGCTGATAGTAATCATAATCAGCTTGTTTCTGTTCCTCCGTCAGCTTGTTACCGTTTGTATGGTGTCTCTTATCGTCAAAGTAGAGGAAATAGTTACTGGCCAGAAATTCCATGTACTGCTGATCCACCTCGAAACCGTGTCTGATATCTGTGTTTAAGTGTGTTATAACATGACTCTCGGCGCCATTTGTGTTGATAGTTCCATTTACAAGGGCATTTCCATTGATATTTCCATTGATATTGGCGTTGATATTTCCATGAGCAGCGCCATTGACGTCGCCATTGTCGTTGCTGTTTTTGTTGCTGTTGTCAGCCTGACTTCTCTGATTTGACATTGGATCTGATCACCGAGTCAACGACTGTTTTGTTGATGTGTTTTGTTAGTTGTTGTTAGTTGTTATTTAGTTGTTTGTCTGTTTGATAATTAATTGGCGAGTTGATTTTTTTTTTTCTTTTTTGCTTTGGATAATGTAATCGCTATTTGGCGATATGATTCAAGATTGATAAGAACAAAGTGACTGGAAAAGTACGTTGGAAGTGTGTAATTAGAAGCAGATTGTTGAGTAAAGGGTGGTGATTGAGACAGCATTACTCAGAATGTCCAGATTAAAGACTTATCTATGCAAGTTTCAGTCCTGAAAGTTGGAGATTGTATTATAAGATAACAGATGACTACAATAATGGAACACATAAAATCATTAGATACACAATTACACGGTTGTCAATCAATATAAAATGTATTATTCAATCACTAATTACGTAAGTAGTCCCTCAAATAGCCAGACAATTTGTTGGCTCCTTGTTCTAATGCATCCTTCAAAACAGCCAAATCATCATTGGTTGTACTAGAGAAATTCACCAAATCATTTTGAGAACCACCAGGTTGTTGTGAGTTTTCTTGATCTTCACCAAAGTATGATGATGATGAAATGGCTTGTGAGTTGTTGAAGGCTTGTAATTTTGTATGTGCTTCTTTTTGAGCGTCAGCATCCCAGTTGTTTCTTCCAAAGAATTGATCGGATGAGATAGCTTTTTGTCCACCGTATTTAGATTCAACTTCACCTGTGTATTTTGGTTGAGCTGCAGCTTTTTGTCTTTTTTCATGTTCAGCAGCATCATTACCGGTCATACCAAATCCTAGTTTGGCAAATGTTGGTGTAATGTTATCAACTTGACGAGATGGTTTGGATGAGGAGAAAGATGAAGAAGATTCATAAGATTGTGTTGGTTGTTGTGAAGGTTGACTAGAGATGGTTTTTGGTTTGATAGTTGATTTAGAAATGAAATCATCAGAGGATTGTGTTTGATTTGGATTGTATCCTAGTTTAGCGGTTTCTTCAGCTTCTTTTTGAGCTTCTTTTTCAGCAGCTTCAAAATCTACATCAGCAACAATTTTTTTAGCTCCAAGTTTGGATTTCTTTGGACCACCTGAAAGAATACTGGATTTCTTTGCAGTAGATGTAGATTTTCTTAAAATAGTTGTTGGTTTCTTAGGTTGGGTTGGATTGCTCTTGATAGATGAAGACCCACTTGATGGAGTGATTGGTCTTGAAATTGCTGGTGAAACGGTAGATGGTTTTTTCTCCCAATTAGCAAAGAAATCATCAGTTGAGTTGTTCTCAGCTAATGAGGAAGATGATGAATTATCAATATTTTCTAAAGTCACTCCGTTTGGATACAAAATTTCATCTTTTTGAACTTTATGATCTAGATGTTCTTTGTAATTTCTTGCAACTTTTGATGTATATTTTTCACTAGCATCAGTGGTTTTTCCAAGGAATCTTGATCCTCCATTCTTCAAAAAGTATTCTTTGATCTTTTGATTACCACCTAATTTGAAACGACGTAGTTGTTTTGGTGCCCATTTGTCTAGGTTTGAAGATTTGACAAAAGTGATATGAACACCCAAGTTTCTGTGTACGGCAGAACACTCAAGACATAGTAGAACACCGAATGGGATGGAAGTCCAAGTTGGGTTCTTAGCTTCACAATCAAAACAGATCTTGTTTGATGGGTCTTTGGATAAGTTGGCAAAGATTGCGTCTCTTTCTTGGGAGGTGACAAGTGTTTCGGTCATTATTTATTTATGGATATGGATAGTGAGACTCTCGGTAACGAAATTGAACGAATAATCAGTAAATAATTCTCTATAAAGACCGAATCTGCCTTGAGTCTGCTTCTGTTTTGTTTTGTTTTGTTGTCATTTCTTTTTGGTGTTTCTGAAAATTGAACAAAAATCAAGAATTCGCGAAAGATCAAAATAGTGTATTTTGCTTATGTAATATTTCTCTGCTTAGGTAATACTTACGTAATTATTATAAACATAAATAAATGACAACATTTTGATAAACATCTCTAAATAATCGTACTAAATTCATACTTCATAGCTCTCTAGATGGCTCCTGAGGCTTTTCGTTCTTTTCATTGGCTGTTATAGAAGTAGATCCATCTCTGGAAACTGTTTCATTACTGTCCACAACAGGTGGAATATGGTCCAATGGGTTGTTGTTTCCCCAGCTTAAGAAATCTCTGCGAACTTCAACATAATCATAAGCGAATTCACCAATTTGATCTTCATCCATACCAGCTGCTTCAGCTTGTTCATCAGCTCTTAGTTTTAGACCTGGAATCTTGTCAATAACAAAACAAATGATTGAGGTAACAACAGCTGTGTAACCAAAGACAGCAGCAATGAATGCAATTTGTTTGTAGATTTGTTTATAATTCTTGGAGATGAATCCACCTGGATGGTCTGTAACACCGTCCATTCCAATAACCCAGTTTGCACCAAACAAAGCATTGAATAATAATCCGACAATACCTGCCATCCCGTGCTCTGCCAAAATATCTAAAGCATCATCAACACCAACCAAATATTTAATTCCAGTGGAAAAGTTACAAACAACACCAGTTACAATACCTAAAATAACTGAACCGTAAAGGGTAATACAACCAGATGATGGTGTAGCTGCAACAAGACCAGAAATTAAACCAGAACATAAACCAACAGTTGACCATTTCTTTTCTAATCTGAAATCTAATAAACACCAAGTCATAGCTGCAACACCAGCAGTGATATTGGTGTTAGCAATGGCGTACATGGATCTTAAACCTGGGTATAAAGCAGTACCACCATTGAAACCTAACCAACCAAACCATAGTAATGATGTTCCAAGAGTAACTAAAGAAACATTGTGTGGTCTGAAATTAATCAATAGTTTCTCTTTACGTCTTCCTAAGAACCATGAATATACAAAACCACCCACACCTGAACAAATTTCAACTGGACCACCTCCAGCAAAATCTAAAACTCCCCATTTATAAGCCCAACCTGATGAATTCCAAATCCAACAAGTAACTGGACAATAAACTAATGAAGCCCAAATGAAAAGAAAAACCATATGCGGCAGTAATCTACCTCTTTCTGCAACTGAACCAGCAATAATAGCTAATGTAACACAAAGAAACATATTTTGGAAAATAGCCCAAACAAATTCTGGATAAGCAGCATCCTCAGTGGCATAGACATTTCTAAGACCAAAAGAATCCAAATTACCAATGAATCCATTAGTAGCTGTAGTACTGAAAGCTAACGAATAACCCCAAAAGTACCATTGTACCATCCCCACGATGGCTGCCATTAAAACTGACCATATTAATGAAAGTGCTGATTTACGTCTAGCAAGACCCGAATACAGGAAACCTAGGCCTGGGGACCATAACAAACACTAATGCTGTACATATGGTAATAAAACTGACGACACCAGTGTCGTATTGTTCTGTCCAAACTCCACTCATAATTCCGGATTTGTGTGAGTTGAAAATAGATTAAAGAGATGAGATGAGTTTGTGATTGAGATTAGATTGTCTAACGATGTGTTAATGAACTTATCGAGAGATGATTAAAAAAGAAGTGATTAATGAATAGAATATTAGAGGATTCATTAGGAATCTAAACGAAAAAAGAGATACTGATTGTTATTTATATGAAACTACGGACTGATGTCTAGAGGCCCTGATAATGGAAGCGAGGGCTCGAAAATTCTTTGAAAAAGAAAAAACCCTCTCGGTCTAGAAATAAATCGCTAGGCAGTTGACGGTGGGCAATCGCGACTCGCGACTAGAAACTGATTAGTGGCCATCTCAGCCAATCAAAATCTTCCACAGACGCCGAACAAGACTAGAGAAAATGAGAACATGCTATGTTCTGCTTGAGAGTACTTCTATACCTAGGCAATGCTGGCCAATCTGGCCTATAGCTGTGTCATCTAAAGAAGGACGTTCGGTTGGATAATGTTTCTGCCCGGTGTTGTCATGGGACAAGCTTTTTGGTATCTTGATGATCAGCTATTCCAAACAATTTCAAGCACTGATAGCACGAGTGGTATTAGATAGCGATTACACATGTAGTGACCAAATTGTTCATGGTGAAGATCAAAATATTCAGTTTCGTATCTGAATAGTAAGAGTAAGGAACTACAATCAAGTTATGAGTGACACTAAACTGTTTATATACTTTTATTCTCAAAAGGTTGTCGCAGAAGTTCTGGCGCTCCAACTTGTGTGTATCTGTACAAAATCAGATAATGATTGAGCTTATCAACAATACCATAAACACCCAGGCTCCATCGGGAATAGCAAACGAGGGCTAGAGAGGCTTAGGGTTATGACTCCATGTAGAATAAGGCGTATATGTGTATAAGGTATAGAATATAGATCTTTGTATTTGTTTACGCAAGTAACCGAGTCTTATTCGAAGTCTCATGCTGTTATATGCTAGTCTACATTCCACTGTTTATCGTTAGAACAGAGACTATAAATATGTGGGTTGCCAGAGAGACTATCAGTTGATTGACAAAAGGTTGGCAAAATGTCCGATGGTCTCATCAACTGACATTTGGTCGACCACCTCAAATGCCACTAAATAACCAGTACTTCATATGGGGACCAGTTAGTTGACCAACCATATCGACTCTCTTTGCCATCTAGCTAGTCTCGATTGGGCAATTGACTAGTCTTTGCTAATTATACTCATTGCTAACATGTGTAGGTGAACCGTTTAACTGTAGACTTGTGAAAACTGTTCCTCAAATCTAATTGGTGGATTTGAAACCTTATCTTATCCAAAAAAAAAAAAAAATCTCTTTATCAAAGTTTCCTAAAATGGATAGTAGAACAGCAAATCCGAATACACCGGTTGGTGCAGCACCAGCTTTTATAAACCTCCTCTTCACGTGACCAGGCTGTTGATTATGTCAGCTTTTATGTTATGCCGTTGGATTGTTTACCTTTACTGAAGTACAGCACCTAATTTGAAGAGAAGTACATCTCCACATTTTTGTTGGTTCCAGAATGTTCACCTTATCAGAAACTCCTTTCACTCCAATTGAGCTCCCAGTGACTCATAAGAATCAGACTTTGCAAACGATCTTATCCAGAAGATTAGCAGTTGCAAGATCCTCCAACACCTCGTCATATATATCCAGTTTGGAAGAGTATTTGAATTCCATATACTTGGAGATAACTCAACTTGATGAAGTTTCAACTTATCAAGAGGTGTTGAAATATTCGAAAGATCTATATTTGAGTAAAAACAGTACCATACCATGGGTTTTATATTCTTCAAAGAGATCAGGGAATGACAACGGTTGGTCGCTAAGCGAGGAAATTATAATAGTGGTTGTGAATTTGGCATTATCTTATAACACAAGAGCTTCAGAGATTATATTATCGGCATTATCTCAACCTTCTAGCTCCCAAGACTCTGAAGTACAGAAATTATGGTTGAGTTCTTTCAAGTTATTCAAGAAATCCATCGAATATGTAAACTTCCTGAAGTCTTCCAATCAGGAAACTTTCAATAATGGGATATTTGAAACTTCTTCAACATTTGTTCAGTTTCTTGATTCTTTAGTCCAATGCTCCGTTCAACTAACCTTTCTTTCCAAAGCTGTTTGGACACTAAAGAGTATAGAGTATGATATTAATTTGAATGACAGTTTGAACTATTCGACATTATCAAGAATCTCAATTTATGTCAAGAATGAACTGAAGGTGATGGCCAACCTTATCAAATCTGCTAATTTGTCAAATAGTAAGTGGTCAGACTTCTTACAAAGTGTCCTAAGATTAAATTCAGCATATACAGGAACATTTCTTTCTATCGAAAACTATAAACAGAATAAACTTGGAATAAGTCTGGGTTTTTTGAACTATGCTGTGGAAAATATTGCTACAAATAACTCTACTTCAGATGATATTGATGGTTCGAACTCCAAACTAAAGAATAAACTTTCAAAATTCAAAACAAAACTATCATCATCCAATAAAGTCAAAGTTAGAAAGATAAAGATAAAGAAATCTGTTTATGAAGACCTTCAAAATAAAACACTACAGGAGAGTCTAAGTAATCTATTTGAATTGGTTGATATATTGAACCTGAAATATACTATAGAAAATAACAACTTGAATTTTGAAACTGTCATAGATCAAACAACCCTACTTCAAAGCCATTTACCAACAGGAAGAAACGTACCTCTATCGGATGAGAATAAATCATGGGCACCACAACATATTCAAAATACTCAAGAATATGAAGGTCGTGGTCAATATTATTGATCAGTTCATTTTCTACCATGGTAATCTTCGATGAATTTCTGTTTGGCACTTATATCTAGTTCTTCATTGACTAATTTGAATTTTCCATTATTCGTGAAAGATTGTCTGATCTTAGACAAGGAAGATTCTGAAGGTTTTAGTTCATCAACGAGGTTAATTCTAATCTTAGCACTGAATGATAGATGAGTCAATAATTTGAAAATATAAGTAAACTTATCATATTTCAAAGGTGTTACCAGTGTTGATGGGAAAACTTTGATACCAATTGACTTGATAGGAGTAGTTTTCTCAGTAGTTGAAAGTAATTGATCAAAGGATTTCTGTTTCAGTTGAAAAGGTAAAATAGCTTTCCCATTAGATGTAGTACCTTCGGCAAAGATGTAAATGATCTTATTTTCGTAACTTTTCAAGTTGAGGGAAGATGATGCCTTCTTAACAGGTTCATATCCACTTAAACTGTTGGAAATGATTTCCCATAGGGTTAGTTCGACCAAATCACCATTGACATTTGGAAACAAAAAGACATATTTGTTGTTGGATATTATTCCTAGTAGTAAAGCATCTATTGGACTAGAAAAGTTGACGAAATAGATCTGATTTTTTGAAGGGTAAAAATCTCTATTCTTGATATTCTTTGACTTCAAGTTTTGGATCGATAACTCATACGATGTTAGCCCAGCAAAGAACAATGCTATTCTGAGTATTGAATATGATCCTGATAATGAATAGAGTGCCAAAAATGGTGACAGCCAGATTAGTTTGAAGATTACAAGAGCTAACTTAGGCAAGAGATCGATCTTCGATGCCTTTATGAAAGATTGTACTGGGGAGTCAGTCACACCAATGACGTTTGTATGTGTCACTGGTAAAAATGGTGATATACCTGTGGCTTTGTCCCTGAACTGTGTATACTTCTCCATTGTCTTGTGGGTTCCAATACACTTCTCAAAGATAGCTTTAGACTACTCTTAAAACCTCTTCTCGACAGCATTAAATTCCATATAAGTTCAAACAAGTTCGCGAAAACATCACTGCTCTGATTACATAATACTTCATTTGATTATATAATCTGTCTCAACAAAAAAAAAACGTTTTCTTTTGTTTAGCGACACTTAAATAGATTTACGGCTCGGTTGAATATAGATCAGGTTTAACCTTCAGTTGGGAACTACTTGTCGAAGTTTTAGATAGAGATATGTCACTACAAGCTGTTCTGGAGCGTGGAGACGACTTCTTATCTGAGTTTCCTCGAAACTCTCCGTGGTGGAACCTTGTGTCGCACTCAACATGTGCTTTGGCTGTTGGGTTCTCGAAACTCGTGCTCTTCACTGGATATAAACCAGTTATAGAAGGACTTGATAGATTAGATGCAGCTCTTCAGAGAAGTAAAGATGAAAACAGAGGCCTTGTCACGGTTATGAATCATATGTCTGTTGTGGATGATCCTTTCCTGTGGGGGATTTTGCCGTGGCGTTACTATAAAGACCTTGACACTATAAGATGGGGATTAGCTGCTCATAATGTTTGCTTCACTAATAACTTTCTCTCATATTTCTTCAGTTTAGGAAAGATTCTTTCTACAGAAAGATTCGGTAGAGGTCCATTCCAGGGCTCTATCGATGCAGCTATTAGAGTGATGTCCCCAGATGATACATTGAATCTAATATATGATGGATCTGAAGAGGTCAATTCAAAATGGTTAGACACTCATAACCAACTAACTCATGTGACCCCATTAGCAACCAAGATCAAAGAAGACTATATACAACCAATCATCAGAACCAGACCATCATGGATCCATTTGTTTCCAGAAGGATTTGTGTTACAATTACAAGAACCATTCAATAACTCGATGAGATATTTCAAATGGGGGATCACAAGAATCATACTAGAGTCTACTAGACAACCTATCATCCTACCAATATTTGCTCATGGTTTCGAGAAGATCATGCCAGAAGGAGAGCTTCCAGATTCAGAAGATGGATCCGGTAGTAGCACGAAGAAAGTCGGTATACTGGAAAGACTTCTTCCACATGGATTTGGGGCAGAGATCAAAGTAACCATTGGAAATCCAATAGATGATAAGATTGTTGAAAAATACAGAACAGAATGGCTAAATCTTGTGAAGAAGTTTACGGATTCTGATGATACGAGCGATCTAACTTACGAACTGAAATTTGGTAAACAAGCACAAGAACTTCGGAGTAGATTTGCTTCAGAACTGAGAAAAGCAGTAGCAGACGTTCGTCATTCTGTTGGGTTCCCACTGGAAGATCCTCGTTTCAAAGAACATAGTTTCTGGAAGCGTTACACTTTAAGTGAAGGTGAAAGTGATCCTGATGTGAAGTTTATCGGCCAGAACTGGGCAATCCGTAGACTCCAGGCATTTTTGAAGGAGGAAGAGAAGAAATAGATGTCTAGAAAAAGCATTAAACAAACATAGATTCTGTACATATGTGAGATAGTTCATTATAATATTAATTCCTGTACCATAAAGGACGCCATGTGTAGTTGAACATATTTTGTTATACTCTTATTTATGTGCCATGCGTACTCTGGTTACATTATCTTAACCACCCCACAAAAAAAAAAAAAAAAAAAAAAAAAAAAACTGTCCATTCAAAACTACAAACAAATAACAATTAAAGAGAAAGATAGCCGCCAACACTCTTTTCTCGCTCAATCACGCAAAATAGATCATGTTCAGCCTGATATCCAGCAGAGACAAGCAGGCTTGTCTTGTTGTGCTTCGGAACAGCAGGCTCCTCTCATTTTCCCATCGAAACTCACGGTCTTGGAACCCCTTTAACAGACCAACAATACATACTCCACCAACAGGAATTGAATCATCCAGTGAACTGGTGATCAATGCTACGCAGGAACTTAGAAGTGACGTGTCTCCTCAAAGACTTAGTAGATTGCTGGTGGAGCTTGCACTAGATGATACAGAGGCTGAAGCTGATACGAAACAAGTTAAGGGTCAGACGTTCACCCTCATGAACGAAATATTCAGAAAGCTCAACCAACAACCTGCACAGCTATTGTCTCCAAAAGACAAATATCTCATCTTCAGCTCGGTCATATCACATATAGATACTTCAAACTACTCTTCCGCGAGGTTTGTACCGAGATTATACCTTGAACTGATTGATGGTGCCTCTCTAAATAAGGATAAGAAGTTGCTCTTGGATAGTTTTGCTGATTTTGTTCGATATCTCTCCGTACTGGGCTACAGCACTCAATTGTCCCAAGTCATTGAATCATTTGTGAAGAAGGACCCGACTTTACTACAGGATTCCTTCAAGTTGACCAAAGACACTCTATCGTCCATAGAAAAAGTACATCCTTCGGTATATATCAAAGTATACGATGTATTTGAGTGGTTAGGTCTCAATAAGCATGCTTTGAAATCATTACTGAATCTTACATTGAGGTCTACTTTGGATCATTTCAGAAACAGAGACTCCATTTTCTCTATTGACACTGAAGAACTATCCCTTGTTAATAACTTCCTAGAGAAAGCTTTGACACACAACACTAAACCAAAGAAACTCTTAAAGGTCATTGATATATGTCAATACAGCTCCTCTTCGAAGACTATAGAAACTGCAGCTACCAAGAAACTGGTTGCCAAACTGTCGACATTAAAAGATCTCAGTGGCTTCTCTTTTGATAACCTTCAATCTTTTGTTAAGATTATAATCAGTAATGACCATGACTTACCAGCACATGAACTCAAAACTATTATCAGCTTATTAGAAGACTCACTAATAGAAAGTTTTGAGTCAGATAAGAAACCTTTTGATTTAAAGGTTCAACTAGTCACTTTCGGAAATGGGTTTACAGATGATCTCAAAGAGCTTATTTCACTCCATTCTGATAAGGTTGATCATGAAACGCTTGATTCGATATTGTTTGCACTGTCTTATAGAGAACAGAATCTCTTTGATACTCAATTCTCAGACTTGGTGTCTTTCTTTGAGTCTAAGTTTCCTGAGGTTGAGAAGTCCATCGAATTCTTTACTATTTTGATTGATCAGGCAGCAAGAAATTCTGATTACCAAAAGTTACGCTCTTACTTCAACGATAGTAGTCAAAATGGTATTGACTGGAAAGAAAACAAGAAGCAGCTATTCAAGTTCTTGACGAAATTAGCTGAAGAACCAAATGCAGACATTCCTGATGTTTTCCAATGGTATAAAAGAGTGAAGTTCTTTGTGGATTACTTAGATGCTGAATCATATAATGCAATGATGAAGTTGTTTTTGAAGAATGATGCAGAAGATGCAATCAGCTCAATGAAACATGAATTACCTCCCTTGGAAGATGGGAAGAAATTCCAAGAAGAAAATTATCCAGATTTGTTTCATACAGTAACTTCTTGGATGATCCATGAATCTGTTAACCCGGATGATGTATGGGATCTATATGCTGCTTTGGACAAGTATTTTGATCTTCCATATGACATTTATCTTCCAATAATGAAGAGATTAAATGACATGAATAGACCAGATTATGCTTTCCATGTTTTTCAACAATTGAAAAAACGCCATAGAACTACTGGGTCTGTTCCACCTCCAACATCAGAGATGTACTGCTACTTATTCAAGAATTTTGGTAATAAAGTATACGCAGAAGGTGTCAGTACTCTTTATATGATTCTGAATTTAGATCTTCATATCAATAGTGATATCAACGTCATGAATGCTGCTATGGATGCCTATAGTAATCTTATGGATGTCCAACAGGTACTGGATATCTTTGATAAAGTTATTACAATACCTGGACATAAAGGATTAAACAATGAAACAGTCAGTATAATGTTGAAATCACTGACTTTCGTGTCGTTAGATCAAGTGAAGAATTTTTGGAACAACCTAGATACCATTAATATCTTACCAGATAGTAAGAACTTTAATCAGTTTATTTTGGCACACTGTTATCATGATGAGTATGATACAGCTCTCAAAATTGCGTCTACTATGGAAGATTTTGATGTCAAAATGACACCACAGATCATAGAAAACCTATTTACATGGACTGCTAATGAGGAGAAACGAGAGCTGGTTAAACAGTGGGCTATTGAAAATCATCAACCACTGTGGAAATCCATTGAGTCTAAACTGAGATCTGTTCCAGTTTTGAAAACTGAGGATAGAGATCCAGATGATATTTCATTGAGTTTGATCAAGGCTAGCATAGAGAATTGTTCGTGAAAGCCTTAGATGCAGCATTTATTTATATACTTATTATTTATTTAAAATTATTTATTTAAAATTATTTATTCATTATTTATACATATTTATCACTAATGATAGTTATATTCGTGCAGATTTATGATTCATGAGTGACCATCAGCACATCAATATAATTAGTAGCTTTGCATTTAATATATAAGCTTGTACATCATCTACAATAAACTATTTCATAAACAAGTCATAAAATCTTCATTAAGGACGCTAAGTTTGTTAATTACCCATTCACTTTAGTACTATGGACCTTAGTTGCAAATCTAAGTGAGTTCACAGTCTCATTGTAATATTTGGTAAGAGGTGATATATTGACAAACATAAGAGTCTTGGAATTTCCACTTAGTGAGTATTGAAGAAGGTAGGTCAACTTTGAATTTCTGAAAGGGATGTGTGATCTTGCGTTCTTGTCACTCAATGCATATATCACATCACCAAGACAACTTAAACTCTTGTTGATACTCTGAGTTTCTTTCAATCTATCACCAGTAGCTTGGGAATGAGTTAGTCTCTCGGAACCTGCAAGATCAATCAAGTTCAAAACACCTTCAATCTTTTCATTTGTCTTTGTATTTTCACCATGGATTCTGATGATGAAGACAGAATGCGATCTAGAGGATCTTTCGTTGGCTTTAGTAGCAGCTATGGATCTATTCTTTAGTGCTCTCTCCAAAAGACTATTCATCATTTGAGGAGTATGAACCTCAACACTGGACAAATCAGTAACAGTGGTAGTTTGCGTAGTTGCATCATGTCTTATTTCATGTTTTGTCTTGTCAATATTTGAAGGATCACCCAATAAATCGTTGATGTTCTCATTATAAATTTCCAAGAACTCACCGTAAACCTTATGCACCCATCCTCTTTCTTGCAACTTCTTTGAAGTTTCGAATATTTGGTCAACAACTCTGGGTATCATCCCATCATGGTTTGACATCGTATAAGTCTTACCTGAACCAGTCTGGCCGTATGCAAACACACAAACATTACAACCGTCTAATGCACTTTGAGACAACTGTGAAATTTCTTCAAAAATCTCACCGTTGGTAGAGTTCATTTGAAACACCCTGTCAAACTTGTAAGATTGGGTTTTGGAAGAAACATTTGATGATGGATTTTTTGTAAAGGAACTGGTTGTGGTGTCAGATTTAGGATCTTTGATCTCAATCACCTGTTCTTCCTCTTCATTATCAGGAAGTCTAATTTCAAGTAATCCTTCAACGCTCTCACTTGGTAAAGGTGGTCTTATACGGCAGAAAACCCTTATATTTCCCTTTAGATCCTGCATTTTATTGTGAAGTTTTCTTCTGAGTAGTTCTTCCTCCTCCAACTCGCTCTTAAGACTAACAGTTCTAGCTGATTTCCAACTCATTTCATCCTTTAGGTTGATGATTTTTGCTTCATTCTGCTGAAGCTTTAGCTTTTCCTGTTCAATCTCCATTTTCAACTCCATCACAGTCTTTTCGTAATTTTTGTTTGATTCTCTGAGAATGTTCAGTTCATTTTCTTTTTGAGATTTATCTGCCTCTTTAGCTTTTAGGGTTTCTTTTAACTTTATTAGCTTTTGTTCTAAGCTATCTTTATCTTCTCGTAGATTAGCTAAATCCTTTTCCAATGTTTCACGAGTTTGTGCAATATGTTCTTTGATCTTACTTTGTTCTTTAGCATAGTTGTCCTGCATCTCTTGTAATTGGTCTCTCAAGTTTTTGGAATTGTTATCAATCTGTAGTTGGATTGAGTCCAAGCTACCTTCTAAATCTGATTTTTCCTCCAGTAAGTATCCGATCTTAAGATCTTTGATTTGCTGTATTCCATCAGAGTAGTGTTTCCTTATGTTATAACGTCTGGATTCAGCATCAACTTCAATCTCTTTAATTTTGAGTTCCAAAGAGTTCTTCAGTTCTTCTTCAACTGCCTTTTTTTCGTGGCCAATGTCGTCAAGCCCATTCATTTTCAGCTTTAGTTTCCGAGATAGATCCTGAAAGGTCTTTTCAAGTTCCTCTGTATCGAGTTCAGCTTGTTGCAAATGCGTTGTGATAGTCAAGATAGTTGTCCTTAGCTCTTCTAGTCGGCTCTCTTTGTCACTTATGGCAGCTCTTAACGCGTCCAAATCATTAGCAACATTGAACGTAGGGATATAACCCGAATGCTCAGTTGTATCTGTGCTCTGCTCCATGTCAAGCACTCGTTTATTCTCACTATTCAAGTCACAACAGAAGTTTCAAGAGACACTTGTGAAACAATATGAAACATTTTGGTATGTTTGTTTACATTATTGAAGAGTGGCCTTACCATTACTGGCATAATATAGATTTGAGATCCGGTCATTTGTTCTCTTCTCCTTTCACGTGACTGGCCTCGGAAAGTGCTCATCGCATACGAAAATTTATTATGTATGTACTTTTTGATATATCAAATACATCATCATCTTTTGAAGGTTTATCAATTTCACAGTATCATTCACAACATGTCTAAAGGAAGAGTCACTGTCTCAGTTCCTTCAACTGCTGCAAAGCTAACGAAGTCCAACAACAAAGGTCAAACAAAGAAACATAAATGTAAGTAAATGAGATATAGTAGTGGGTTCAAGCATATAACTAACATTGATATTGTAACAGTGGAAGAGAGTTCTGAAGAAGAACATTCAGATTCATCTATAAATTCAGATGATGCTGATTCAGATATTGAAGATGACGAAGTTGATTTAGATGGCTTTAGTGGAAGTGAAGAAGATAACGAAGAAGATTACTCAGATTCAGACTCAGACTCAAATTTACCAAAACTAAAGAAACGTAAGAAAACAACAGATGATGGTAGTGAATCGTTTGCCAATGCTGTTAGTGCTATCCTTGGCTCAAAACTTAAAGCTTATGACAGAAAAGATCCAATATTAGCAAGATCCAAACAAACGATAAAGAAAGCTGAAAGTGATAAACTTGAAGCTAAAGCACGCAGAGAGTTACTTGCTGAAAAGAAAAAAGTATATGATAAAGATAGAATCAGAGACTTGCTACCTACAGCTGATCAAGATGCAAGAGCCATCTTGGATTACGAAAAGAAACTAAAGAAAACAGCACAAAGAGGTGTTATTCGTTTATTCAACGTCTTGATGGCTACTCAAAATAGAACAACTTCAGAAGCTTCTAATACAAAAGTTAACAGTATTGATCAAAAGGAAAAGCTGATAACTGAATTGTCAAAAGAGAAGTTTTTCGACTTGGTCAAATCTGCTGCAAAATAAACTGTTGGATAGTTATGGTTGTATAATATGGGCAAAGAAGTATAATTATAAACAATTGACTCCTCTCTAGCCTCTATAGTAGTAGTACGAATATTTCATCTTCAATCTCGACAACTCTACTCTCTTCTGATGAGTATAATATGACGAAAGTCTGAGATAACTGATTATTAACATGATTTGAATGATAATTAGGTCAAAATACATACCATGGGATACTCCTAGATGCTAGTGGCTACTGAACCACACATTTATCACTTTGGTCTCTTCCAATTAAGTTGCTTAATGAGAAGAAGAGATGGAATCCCAATGTTGAATGTCTTCCTCCGTAAACTTGAAATTCGATTTTTTCACTTTTAAATTAGGATCTTTGGCCGAGTGGTTTAAGGCGCTCGACTCAAGATCGAGTATCGCAAGATGCAGGCGTTCGAATCGCCTAGGATCCATTATATTTTTTTTGAATTTTTTAAATGATTATTAAAGTGCCTCTTTTATGCCTAAGTTGCATATTAAGCATTCATGCATATCTTAGTTTTGTTTTCACTAGTAAAAGCGTGTTCATGTTAAATGACAACTTAGAAGACTTAAATTCAATAATGAGGCATTGAGGACTATAAGAGACTCAAATAAAAAAGTGACACAAAATTTACTAGACTTTGGTAGGTACCACATATTGTATAACACGTTAACAAGTGCAATCATTCAGTAAACAAGTACGGTCTTACTTACTCTGATTGAGTGTTTTATAATGAAGCGGCTCTGAAATTGATAGTGAGATCCAAGAGGTGTATATTCTGAGGTCAAGTCATCACGATATGATTTATTATGGCATTATTTAACACTTGTCAAATATTGCAAAACATGGCGGTTAATTAGATGGTTTCGATATAAATCAGTTCGTTTTCCTACATTTCCAGAGATATGAGGTCTCTTACCTTTCAAGTCCAATCAGATGAGCATTCTTTCACGATTCCCTGCTGAAGTACAGATCCATATCTGCAGCTATCTCACACTTGTGGATTTGTTCAATTTGATCCAAGTTCCCTCAAGCTTTCAAGAGATCTGTTGTATTTATACTGATAGCACAATAGCCGCTGGGTTGTTAAAGAAGATTGTGAGTCTTGGTGTTCAATCTTTACCTGTTAAAAATACTCAAACTTCTATTCGTGATCTCCCAGTCAAGATATTTTGTATATCAGACCCGAGTGCTTTGCTTGAATGTTTTTCGGTTGACTGTAAAGGTCCTAAGATTGTGGTGATAGACGGTGAGCTCAGTAATATCCCTCTTACTTCGGATCTTGGCTTGATGAATGAGATGACACTACTTGTTCTCAGGAACTTGAAAGAATTTGAGATTATTTCTATATACAGCTCACCAACCAATGTTCTCGCACATAATATCACTGACTTGACTATTATTCAGCAGGCTGTTCCCAGAATAAAACAGCCTTTCAAGCTCGATAACATCGAAACATTCAATGTTATAATCAGAAAACTAGAGAACCTTATTAACATTGACTATTATTTGGACTCAGCATGTGATGCAAGAAACTTATCACTAGACCTAAGTACCTTTCAGGATGACTATTGGAGCGATTTGGGCAGCAACTGCATAGTCAACAAGATACCAGAGTCTACTTTGAGTCTTAAAGACAAGAGTGTGAATATTGTAAATCTAAAAATCCATTCAAAAATCTTTGTTGTTCTTGAAAGACTACAGTTTCCATGTTTAACTTCACTTGAGCTCAAATTTAGTGGCACCGTGGATAACTCACATTTCATTAGAGAAATCATATGTCCCAAGTTAAAGAGATTAATCTTAAGCTTTAAATTAACATTTAAAAGAAACTCCCCAGTCGTTGATCTGATAAATAACCTAATTGTCAGTTCAAACTTCTATCTTCTAGAGACGAATATCTACCATAATGACCTAAGAAGTGATAAAATGGATTACCATTCGGAACACGATGTCACAAAAATCTTATATCAGGGTTTGGCCTCACCTAGACCAGTTGGTCCAGACAATTTTTCTTTTTCCATGTCATTTGCTCAGTTGCATCATCTAACACTTCATTAGTCATTAACCTCTAATTTAAGCTTCTAATGAATCTACAAGGTGATATCAAACCAAAATAATATGCTAATTTAACTAAACAAAACATCCAGCACTTTCTCCCACAAAGTTCTCTTGTAGCCAGTTTTAGCAATGCTTTCCAAGTATCTTAACTCATGTTCTTCCACCTCTTCCAAGCCAGTGTAGAGATCAGCTTCTGAAGGTTTGATAGATTTAGTTCTGAAAATCAATTTATGACCACCGTAAGAGCCAATAAACACGAAGACCATCAAGTAATATGTTAAGAAGTCTTCAATACTCCAGAATCCTGGTAGGAAAACAGTGTAACCAATACCACCAACCATCATCAAAAACATGAAGCCACCAAAGTATGATAAGTAAGGTTGGTACCAAGCTCTGTATCTGAAAGTAGACTTATCTATTCCTTGAACTTCAACACAACGATGGAAAGCCAAGTATGTGCGTGTCATTAAGAGATAGTTCAAAACCTGGGAACCAGAGATTAAATTGACCATCCAGCTTAACACAGTAGCAGTACTGTCACCTAGTTGTAGAAGAGATAAACAAGAGAATAAGAAAGCAACACCAATACAATAAATTGGAACACCATTCTTAGTACAAGTTGTGAAGATCTTTGGCATTAAACCTTTCTCAGCCAACCCATAAAGAGCTCTTGAAGAACAGTAGACATAGGAGTTACCAGCAGAAAACGCAGATGAAACACAAAGAGCATTCACAATATGTGGAAGGACTTTGATCTTCAAATTACCCATAGCAATAACATATGGAGAATAAGCACCATTGGAAGTTGACCCTGTAGATGCCAACGCAACAAGAGTTGGATCATTTGATGGAACCAAGATACCAACACAGAATGCACCAAAGACGTAGAAAATTATTAGTCTAAGAATAACAGTCTTAAAAGTTCTTGATAGGACTTTTCTTGTTTCACCGCCTGTTTCACCAGCTAACATAGCGATATACTCTGGACCAACAATAACCATAATGGCTCTGTTTAATGCCTGCATAAACCCATGAAATCTTCCCAGATTGCCAGTATCAAAGGTTTCGACCATAACACCTGGATTAACCCAATATCTAAATCCAAATGCATCATGGTCTGGATTACCACCAACCATAACAACAAATGTGAAGATAATCAAACCCACTCCCAAAAGAAACTTACCAAGACTTAACCAAAACTCAGCTTCACCAAAGTATTTAACAGCTAATAAGTTCAATGACATATAAATAAAGATTTCCACACAGAAAGTAATTGCTGGAGAATAATCATCTCTCCAATAATGTATCATCCCATTAACGGCGGTGATTTCGAATGGGATGAAGATACTAGTAGTTAACCAATAGATGATACCCACTGCAAAACCAAAAGATGGATCAACACAACGACTAGCGATCTGAATGAAAGGAGCTTCGATTGGTAAATAACATACCATCTCACCCATTCCAACAACTAATGTGTAGACCACAAATGACCATATTGTGAAAGCAAGAAACAGACTCAGAGGACCACCATATAAAAGTCCTGATGAGATTGTGATAAATAATGAAGTAGCAATGGCACCACCAATAGAGATGATCTGTAAGTTACGAGGATTCAACCTTCTTTGAACAGTGTACTTAGGAGGTGTTGTGATGGTTTCTAGCTCTCCATTTGAGAGTTCAGCGACCTTCTGTTCTTTCTCCGTCTTTGACAAAGACTTCTCTAGTGACGTTTCTGAGGACATTAGAAACGATATGTTTATATATAATCTATAACCCCAACAAATATGGTAGTATATGCTCGACTAACCAAGGACCTATGAGTGTTCTGAAAAGACACAATATCGAGTACAATCTATTGTTATATATACAAAGATGGAAAGATAATATGGATAGAGTGGTGTGTCGTAAAAGGACCCCTTATCAGAGATCCTCGTATGAATGCGTCAACTCCAAACACATGATCTAGAGAATTCCGCTTCCCATCAGTTCTCCATAGTGATTTGGTGAAACTCTCCAATCTCCATACAGAAAACTGAAGGAATTTTCATGTTTTCCCGCGAGATCAACTTCCTAATTCGGCGTACACCCGCATACAATGAAGATCACCGGGCCAATTAGAGCCTTGGACAACATCGTTGGGCTGATGAGTCTCTAATGCTCGAACCAAATGGTAGCATTGGCCGTTATTGAGGCCCAAGGAGATTGGAGAGTATGCGCCGGAGTATATACTACGGATCTTTGAGGGGTACATTCACAATTTTTGTGTCACTTTAGCTCGATTGATGATGCACTTAGTGATCAACTTCTGGAGTTTGAAGCTTGAAGTTCAAGAGGTCATTCAATATCCACAGCTTGTCTCGGTGCTGTCATTTCTTTGAATGATGGAAGGTACATGCTATAATTCCTGGGCTCAATAGACCACACCTTGAATAGCCAAGCATTAATATTATATTGACGTTTCTATTAGATCAAAGTGAGAATCGTGCATGAATTATACTCTGCGACCACTATCATTTATCTCTGGTGTACTCTGTCGCATCATTGGCTTTGAACAAACTTATGTGCTTTAATTAACTGTTGTAATAAAGGTTTATTATTGTGTCAGCATAAAGTTCTCACTGATCTAACTTATCTGTTCTGTTTCTCGCTCGGACTTTTATTCTTTAGAATCAGCGACCCTATAACTATCTGGTAATTTCAACATACATACAGCTTCACCAATTGTTTATCTATAAATATTTCTAACTCTACACATCGGTACCTTCGTATTTTCTCCTAGGTAGTGCCACATTACAGCTCCAGTTTAGACTAAACTAGTAATGTTCCCAGAAGAAAACCTCTGGAACAGTACTATACATTACTTGAAGGAGGGCCCGTCTCTCTACTGTATATCTTATTGATTCTCTATAATTGCATCTATTATTACAGCTCGATATTGATAATTGGTGTGTTACATAGTCTACGTAGGCTATGAGGGAAACAGATCTAGATACTATACCACAAAATCACAAATTTATCATATCTCAAATACAGGTTTTGACGCAAATAGTTTTTACTTCACAGAACATTTGTCACTAGTCTAAATTGTCTCAAATTGGTACATACATGAGTGCATATCTCATTATATCATGCAAGTTTAATTGGAGTAATCAACCTGTATATTCATGGAACTAAAGTGTTTTCAGCTTGTCAGTACAGGCCCGCTTGTGAGAAGCTATTCGCGAAAATCATAGAATATTCTTTGCAGTACACTACACTTAATAGAACTCTCATAATTCAACAACGTCTACAAAAACAATGTGGCACTATTAAGAGCAAACTGCTACGGGAATGGTTTCGTATTGGTTATAAGCTTGTATATTTGGAATTACTTAGTCTTTTTACTTGAATTTGCGACTTTAAATTATATATAAAATTTTTCAAACTAAAAATTTAAAGCATTTCAAATTGTAAATCATGATTTTGAGATTGCCAAATTTATTCAATTTTGTAAATTTTTTTTTAAAATCTTCTTAAAAGGGTGAAATGAAGATTAAAAAGTAGTATAGTATATCAATCTCAGACTATGAATAAGTAATACTGTAAAAAGTGTCCCAAAATCTCTAATATAAGATGTTTGTTGAACACATGCTTTATAAATAGTCTATTCATTTCAAATAGCCGAAGAGAGGGTAACTTGCCGTTTGAAAGTGGAATACATTTACAGAACAATGCATTAATCTTCAAATCTCATCAATTTATGAAGGTATATTGCTTGATGGGGTCTCAATTGAGATCAATTATAAAATTTTGGAATTAATACACTGATTTGCAAGAAATTGGGGTTTGATTACAAGTAGTTAGCACTGTAGTAGACCACTTCTTATGGGTTTTATAAAGAAGATTAGGATAAATTGATACACGACGTCGATGACAATGACAGGGTCCTTCCTAATTTGACATGAAAGAATAAATATATAATCAATGTACACACTAGTACACTTATCGATCTGTCATTTTGGATTAACTGATTAATAGCCATATTAGCACTCACCTTGGTTATCAATTATCATGATACCATTAGTTTGTTCCATTTAGTTCCGATCTCTTATATAATTCCATAATTCCTTACATATAGCTCTTATTACAGCTCAATATGAAATGCAAAAATAGAACATGCTTATAGACTCATTGAAAATCACCGAAAACCGCTATAAATATGCCAAGACTGATGTCAGTTGCGTCAATCTCATTGGCCAGCGTCTCATACTCATGAACATATTTGAGGAACTCTTTTGTCATCAATTTCAGAAATCCGGAATTCCGTATCTCACATATGTCCGCCTCATACTGATTATTAATAGTGTGGAACAATATATATAAGAGTTAAAGATGTTGACCTAGGTGATGAAGAGACACTGGATCATTGTGCTTTGTTGATATTGAATATAGTAGAGATAGATTTAATGATTTCAATTGGTGAATTTTACAAAACAGGGAGAACCCTGGTGCCTGATTCCAAAAAGAACAAAACATTGGTCTTTGCACTAATATTATTGGGTACATGTCTTGATAACTTTAATATAGCTGCTACAATGACATCATACTTCTCTATAGTCAAACAGTTAGATACTACCAGTACTATTGCATCCTGGATTTTATCTTCTTACTCTTTGACTTTGGGGGCATTCATCATCATTAGTGGAAAACTAGCTGATGTTTTTGGGCCACAAAATACTTTTATCATTGGAATCTTTATTAGTGGGATCTTTGCTCTTCTTAGTGCTGTTATTACAGACTCGGTTATAGCTATTATTGTCATGAGAGCTTTTCAAGGTGCCGCAGCCTCTGTTACTATTCCTTCTGCATTTGCATTTGTTGGGAACGTTTATGAAGGGAAAGCACAACAGCGTGGTGTCTCGTTATTATTAATATCTGTAACCGCTACTATGGGTGTTGGTCTTGTTGTTGGTGGTGCATTTTCAGAAACTAACACTGGCTACAAAGCTGTCTTTTATTTAACTTTTGCAGTCGCAACCTTAGTTGCAATCTTGTTATTCTTTTTATCACCAGATATACAAAGAACAGAAGAACAGAAAAGACTCAAAGCCAGAAACTTGGACTATATTGGATCTGTATTCTTAGTGATTGGGCTTCTCCTAATAATCTTGGGACTTACTGAAGGTGGAAGTTCTTGGAAAAGACCTGTGGCTTATGTTCCTATACCTGTTGGATTTATTGTTGTTGTGTTAGTTGTTCTATATGAGACTGTCTACATCCAACGTTATAAAGAGCTCAATAAAACTAAGAAGACTGAATCTAACATTGATAAAGAAAGCTCCAATGAGGATACTGTTGAGACCAATGATTGGAGGGTTGATTTGGAACTTTTGTTTCCAAAAGAAGCTTTCCAAATTCCAAATTTCTTCCCATACTTTTTTGGATCTGCTATAGCATATTTCAGCTTTATAGGAGTTGTCGGAGGACTTGTGCAATACTATCAATATGTGGAATTACAGAGTCCTATCATTACTGGTGTGAAGACATTACCAATTGCTGTTGGTTTGTGTTTTTGTGCAAGTATATATAGTGATGATATCGCGGGTAAGATTGGCTACAAACTATGTTGTATTGTAGCTGCTGTGCTTCAACTTACAATGGCAGTTTGGTTATCAAGATTAGATCCTTCAGTTGAGAACTCTTACTGGAAGTATGAGTTCATCAGTCAATTCATCTTTGGATATGGAATCAATCTTTATTTCCAGGTTTACTGGACTGCCGTTCTGAATGGATGTCCCAAGCACTTGATAGGAGTTGTTAGTGCGATATTAATGACTTCAGGCCAAATAGGTCTTTGTTTGGGTAATGCAGTCGTTGCTACTATTCTTGGAGAGCTTCCATTAAGTGAAGATTGGAACGTCAGACTCACAATAAAAGAGAAGGTTGATAACTGTTTCTATATGGTGTTTGCATCTACTGCATTGATGATTCTTCTCATGTTGTGCGTCCGTAAGGTTAACAAGAAGGCTGTTTAGTATAGTACAAGAGAGAATACAAGTTGAATTTACTATATAAAGCCAGTAAAGTAATGTGATATTACGTAATCAGCATCTCTAAATTTCCTCATAAAAAATTGAGTTCTTAAACAAAGGAAACGAAGAGAACGACAACAAGAACAATAACAAACTCAAGGTGATTCCAAAGTCAAATAAACTGGTTACTGAAATCATGACACAGAGATTATCTAATACACCTGCAAAGACTGGGTTCTCCCATGATCCATCTGAGCTTTATCTTGGCCACATTGATATACCAAGAAACTCATGGACATTTACATATGATCAGATACTAAGACCTGTTTGGAGAGATCATCTTTCAAGAACTGAAGAGCTGAAACATTATAAAGCTTGTGTCAATTCGATATTACACATGTTCAATATGCTTAAAGCCCCATTGAAGGATCCAAAGACAAACAGGGTCATTGTTGACTCGCATGGAAACCCAAAACGTTTTGCGGTAGGTGAAAACTTTGTCTTCATCTCTATTCTTCTATACTTCAGATATTGCCACCGTAATCAAATAAGACAGTCTGATACAACGATGCTTCTGTTACTTTGTCAGTTTATTGCCTCAAGAGTGACTGAAGTCCACATCAAACCAGAAATCTTGGTCAGTTATACTCTGAAAAGTCAAAACAAACCAAGTGGTCCAAACACACCTGCACACTGGGATATCAGAGATAGAATGGAAGATAATGAACTAATATTCATGGAGAGGCTTGGTTTCGACTTTGAGGGTATTGATCCCTTCCCATTTTTTGAAGATCTCATAGCGCCACTCGATGATCTTATCTTGGACACTGATGAAAAGAAAAGACAATGGCATAATGTCTGTAAAACGGCTCGTTATTACATTTGCAGTTTCTCTCATTCTCAGATTTTCATTTTATACGAGATTGAGGATGTGGTAATGGTATGTTTCTATGCTGCCCTTGTTAAATATAGAGTATCACTACCAAAACATTATTTTGATAAAAGAGGAAAAGAACCAGTAAAACCTCAACTTGCTGAGTCAATATATCATCATCTGTATGAGCTCTTGAGCGAGATTGAAAGAGTGACCACCTCAAGACAAGATTACAAGTTACCTTTTGAAGTTCCAACTGCTTCTCAAATACAAGCTTTGATTAATGGTGATCCTCTAGAATTCTCACAGCCATCTCACCCACCAGCAGATCAATCAGATCCACCAAAGGCTAAAGACCAAGTTAAAACCCTTCCTCTACCAACACAACAACAACATCCAGTAGAAGGAGCCGTTCCATCTACGACAAAAGTTGAAGATGACAAAAAGGACATTATAACGAATCAACAAGAAAATATAAGTGAGCAATCGAAATCCACAAATAATACTGATAAACCTTTTGAGAACGAGAAGAAGTCATCAGAGATCAAACCACTAGAACAGATAGATACGGAAAAGAAGTTAGATGCTTCCAATGATAACAATAACGGTCCACATACGTCCTCATCTACAGAGAAGATCCAGGAAAGACCCGTGGATGTTACAAAGCCAGCTGCGAACAACACACCTGGGAAATCCACAGTTCAACCACCAGCTCTATTCTTAAAGCCTGCACCTAGAAAATCAAAGCCTCCTTCACTTCCATTGACAATATCCTCAAAAGATGCTAGGGGTAAATCAGGAAGCCCAGCCTTAAAAAATAGTACAAGAGAATCACCTTCAATAGAGAGGGCTATTTCTGAAAGATCATTGAAACCTGAAGTTTTGGCAGCATCAACACCAAAAATTAAAGAGCCTTCAACTCCTACACCACCTATTGTAAAACAAAAACAAAGACCATTGGTAACAAGACCTAAAGAAGCTCCAATCAGCACCAACCCTACAAGTTCTCCAATAGTCCCAAACAAGAAGGTCCTAGATGAGGAAGATCGTGTTCAAGAAAAGAAACGTCGTGTTTCAAAGCCTACATTGAAGAGAAAAGAGAGTGAAACAGAGAATAACGCTACATTCAAT